>LTAE01001694.1:4689-32552 GCA_001647135.1 Pontederia paniculata | reverse complement strand
CCAGTCTCGCATCATATTCTTCGCTGCGCCTACAATATTTTCAATATAACATTGTTCTTCTTTAAAAACATCCATTTCGTTGCTGCCAAATGGACCATAGAAAAGCAAACGGCATAGCTCTGCACCCTCTAGATAGATATACTCAGATGTTGAGATCTTGTCCGCCAAATCTGAATGACCTCCAAAAGTTTTCCATTGATCTTACATCAGCCCACCGACATCCTGACCCTTCCCAGACCTCTCTTGACATTGGGCAGTAAAATAAAAGATGATTATTGTCTTCCATTAGGGCCTCACAAAAAACACATGATGTATTTGCTTCTTGCATCCATCTCATCCTATAACATTTGGTTGGTAATCTATCTCGTCGCAATAACCATGCAAATATTTTTACCTGCAAAGGCATCTTAATCTGACATATTAAGCGACAGTCTGTACGCAAGTTATTGTCATCAATTAAGTTTTCACTCTCCAACAACTTGTACACCCCACTGACCGAGAATCGACCAGATGACCAAATCCATGAATCATGCTCAGAAATATCTGGATGTATTTCTTTGAGCCTCCCCATAAGTTGAATGAAATCATCAACACGCTGCTTTGAAAAAGAAGATGCAAATTGTGGCGTCCATACTCCATTTGCTGGAAATGTCCCTGACCAGTAACTAATAACATCAGAATGCTTGTCTCGTGCAATAGCATACAATCTCGGGGAAATCCTAGAGAGGGGTTCATTAGAGACTCAAGGATCCTCCCAAAAGCGAAAATCTGTACTAGATCCCAAGGAAGCCACAAATTGATGCCTAATTCTTGGCAAAACTGCCACGATACTTCTCCAAAATGATGATGCCCCATGTGGAATTGATAATCTTTGTTCCCAAGAAAGGGTATGACTGTAGCAAGCTGTCATTACTGAACTCCACACATCATTGGAATTACCCATAATCCGAACAACCCATTTCGAAAGGAGAGCATCATTCATATTCCTAAGTGATCGAATACCAAGTCCTCTTTCTGATTGGTTTTAAGAAAATTATTTGTGGATGCTTTTCCTATGAGTAAATTGAGCACACCATGAAAACTGTTGGCTAACTGTTTTTGTGAGAAACAACTTTGACTAATGTTCTGTAGTAAATTTCTTTGCTTGCTGTACCTTGCATAAGTCATTTGCTGCAGGATTGGATGCCTTTGTACTGTTTTGTATTGTGCCTCAGTGCTATTTTTTATATTATTTTCACTGCTTTTTAAGTCCACGATATCCTGCTCTTTTATTGGTATTGACATCTCTAATTTTTTGCAGCTCTGATGTTGAGAAATTAAAGAAACTTGTGTTGCATAATCCTGTAACCCTGACACTTTCAGAAGTAGGTCACTCAAATGATGAAATTATTTCAAAAAATGTCCAACAATTCTATGTAAGGCTGCTTACCGTGAAATTTTTACCCATTTTCCTTTTTGAATTTACATATCAAATCATTATTGTAACTTATCTAAACTGTAATGTATTCTAGCAGGAATTCTGTGAGCTCAAACTAGCATGAATTTCTTTTTTTCTCTAATATAGTTCCTTGTCCATGTTATTTATATTTGACTGATAGGACAATTCTGAATGCCTGATCTTACCTCACTACTTTTTGGTGCACCTGCATTGGATAGTCCTTTTGCATTTAGCAGGGAAAAGCTTCATAAGATTCAACCTTCTAATTTTTTTATCCAATTTTCCAGATATCATGTAGTGACCGTGATAGATTGCTCCACCTCCTTGCGCTCCTAAAGTTGGGGCTTGTGCAGAAGAAAGTTCTTATATTTGTCAATTCAATTGACACTGGATTCAGGATAAGGTTATTTCTGGAACAGGTAGTTTCGTTTTAGATATACAATCACATCTCGAAAGAAAAGGATTTACTTATTATATGTACTACTTTTTTTGAGGGTATCATATGTACTACTAATCACATGTAAGATGTGGAAAATTTAGTTTTCGCTGCTATTTGTAATGTCAACTAATCATCTTTGATAAAAAAAAACATTTACTTGACATTTGTTTCTAGTGTTCCATTCCTTGGGTGCAAGTATTTTAGGTAACAGCATCTTTATCAATGACTAAACAATGCTGCTTGGAGACCTTTTTTGTTCTGTCTAATAGGTTTTAAATACTCATTAGGAAATGAATTATCAATGAAAGTTCCTTGTGCTATTGACTAAAAAGAAAAATACTCTTTACCAGCCATTTACCATCTACTATCTTTTGTTATAACCCATCTAGGTTGTGCTTTTGATCATCTATGTATCTGTTGATGTATAAAAAAAAAAGGTTTGCATTTTTTAGCACATGCAAGTTTTTCTATTAATGACATGTAAGTTTTTCTTGAGCTAATATGAGGATCCTTGTGACAGTTTGGCATAAGATCTGCTGTTTTAAATGCAGAATTGCCACAAAATTCACGTCTTCATATCCTTGAGGTTTGCTTCTCTTTCCTATTTTGTGCAGATGTTTTATTTTCGCAGACTCTGATAATCTAATATCTTGTTCTAACTTCTATACTTTTTTTCCCCATGACATCGAAATATGCTACTAACCAATCTTGTGTTGAGATTTAAAAATTAGCATCTATTCTTATGTCATGAAATTTTTGTATCTTGGAACAACATTGTGTAACTGATTTTGCAGATACTGATTTAAGTTTTGACTTGAGCTGTTGAAATTGTAGGAGTCAATTTTTTATAACTCTAGTATTTATATATGATGTAAATAGAAGGCATTATTTTTATAAATAGTGCTTTGTTTTTTCTCTTTTGTTTCCTTTTTTCCTAGCACTTACAGTCAACTAGACTCTTAACTTTTAGCTTTAATTTTTTCTGATGACTTGGTGATATCTGGCAGCAATTCAACATGGGCCTTTTTGATTATTTAATAGCAACGGATGATAGCCAGACAAAGGAGAAGGAAAATACAGACAAAGGTCAGAGACAATCAAAACATGCAAAGAAGCAAGTAAGACAAAAATTGGACAAAGAATTTGGGGTTGTAAGAGGTGTTGACTTCAAAAATGTTTTTACGGTATGTTCTTCATTTCCACAAGTCATCTCCATTATTTGTGACATATCACACTAAATAACTTAAAAGATAGTCATCTCCAGTATTTGTGACATATCACACACTAAATAACTTAAAAGATGTGTTGTATGGTAATTGGATCATACTCCAATTTCACTATGTGACCACATTGCTAAAGAGTTTGTTTACAATTTTTTCTATTGTTACTAAATACTTTTGAAGATCTTCATTGAGACTTATTTTATTATGTGCTACTGAGACTGGAGTACATATCTATCATTTTGACATTATTATTCATATAGCTCAATGTAGGTTGATGCAGTTAGGTTTCAAAGCATTTGTTGGGATATGACTGAAATGATAGAGAGACTTGTCTTTATATTCAGTGTTACCTTAAATATGGGATCTCTCTTTGGGAAATTCTCCTCTTGGTTACTCATAACTTTCTTTTTCCATTGTCAGTGATGTGGGGTATTTTGGGTGAATTTGCATGCACTTAGTAAAAGTTGCCCTAACTATAATTACTCTGACAATTCATGATCTTTACTGCTTTCCAGGTAGTAAACTACGATATGCCTAAAAATGCAGCTGGATATGTCCATAGGATAGGGCGGACTGGAAGGGCATATAATACTGGAACATCTATTTCTATTGTAAGTATGGAATGTGGTATAGTTTACATAATCTGCCATGCACATGACAATGAAGTGCATAAAACTGGTGCACTTAGATAATTTTTTCCCGTCATTGTTGCAAGAGAAGAAAACCTCCTTCCAATAATGGGGTTGTTCAACATCATAATAATGTGTAACTCATCTTGGTGCCATAGGTTGCTCATCTCATAAAAAACATGTTTTTAAGGATTGTTCTAGTTTATTTTAATGGCTTTTATTTCTTTGTCAATAGGTATCCCCATTGGATGAGGAAGTCTTCACTGCAATTAAACTTATGCTGGGAGATGATGTGAATCAAGAGTCTCCCAAAATTACACCTTTTCCTTTACTTTCAAAGGATGCGGTGGAGTCTTTACGATACAGAGCAGAGGTAATTTAACTAGCAATTTATTTTGAATAGTTATCTCTATTTCACCTTTTGTAAAAAAGTTGTTAGTGTCCAGCTATAACTTATGCACCATATAATATCATTCTGACAAAATAGTACAGGGTGTATCCTTTTAGATATTGCCTTGTACTGTTCCTTATTGGAATAACAATGCAAGAATCACTGCGATTTTTTATAGGACGGCACCATCATGCTTTAATTGAATTATTTCAAGCCATCTATCTGTGTATTTGTGCAGATAATTGTCCATTAAAATCATTTTTCACCCCAACAGACAGTAGTACGATTTAGTTATTTCCTCCACAAAAAAGTATGTTCAGTTATTTTCCATATATCTCACTGTTGTCATTAGAAGTTTTCATATAATATATATATATATATATATATATATACAGTTTTCATATTATATATATACATATAAGTTTAATGATGGTGTACCCGGGTACACCATGTACCATATAAACCGTTGGATCTGAGATCTACGGTTAGTTTATTTAAGATTCTTATTTCCTATTTGTTTTTTTCAACCGTAGATCTCAAATTCAACGGTTACAGGGTACATGGTGTACCGGGTACACCATCATTAAATTATATATATATATACTCTTTTGTTATTAAATGCTAGCTGTTAAGAATCATGTCTGAATCTTGTTCCAACGGCCTTGCAATGTTCACCTAAAAAATTATGATGAAGGTGATTGGCATGTTAATATTGTTAATTATATATGTCTAAGCTTCATGATATAAATATATATTTTGTATTTTTTTTTATATCGAGAGGAGGAGAAATTAGTAGTTTCGAATTCGAATTTTAAAGTCATCATCTTGATTAGAATTTACTTTCATCTCGCTCATTTGAACATCAAATTAATCATATGTTAATAATTTTGTACACCGATAAATCTTAAACTTTGATAAAAAAATTAGTTGAGTCAAATAATTCACGAGAAAAAAACAAATAACTTAATCTAATTCATACATTTTTACATCTTCTGATTATATTCAGTTTAAACTAATCGATTCATAGTATATTAATTTAATATATTAGTATTATATTACAGGAAACAATGTCAAAGAGCATAACCAATTTATTAGAGGCGCATGCATTAAGGCATTGAAGTCAATTATGAACATAAAAAGCACATTGATATCTTCAAAGAATATCATTAAGAAAAAGTAATACTCATAATTATATATCATTGAAAGAATATCTATAATAAAAATTCAACAAATATTCACATAAGTACAACAAGTCAGATAGAGTATATTCTTTATTAATGTGTTAGATATAAAAATAATTTTAAAATAGCATTTAGATTAGAGGTGATATTGTATCAGGGCAGACAAAACTTTATAGAGTTTAACAAATTTATTCCTAATATACCATTTCTTTCAAAAAGAATTTAATATTATATTTCATATATATATATATATAGAATATTTCACGTTTCTATTTTTTTTATCAACATGAACATAATTTTATATTCCATTTTTAAAATCAATTAATTTTATCTTCACTTTTATGATAACTTTTTTTAGAGAAATATTGTTTTAAAGAATAAATAAATTATTTATTATGTTACAAAAAAAATATCTCATGCATATACAAGTATAAATTATATGGGAAATTATATAAATTATATTATATGTTTATTTATGTTGCTTTATAATTATCAATTAGTTCAATAATTGTATATAGTAAATAAATTTATCAAAATGTACTAATTAAACTGCTATCGTTTACTAATATCTAATCATTGTCCACTAATTAAATTTCTAACTTAACCTAATTACCCAAAAAATTACTTTGTCAAACAGAGTCAAAATAAAGTTGGGATGACTGTGTTGACAAAATGGGTAAAACTTTAAAGGGCATTGCAAAAACTTATTCATGACTTTTTCTATTAAACTAGACCTGTAATCCATATCTGACCCATCTAAAGACTTGTAAATCGCTTTTTATTCTCATCAAGATAAGAAACAAACATATTGGTCGCTGTAAATATCAAAGGTTTATGGACTCTTAATATTTAACTCCAGAAGACCATATGTTCCTATGTGAATCAAACGAAATGTGCTGAAGATTACAGAATTCCTGATAATTTGACTGACAAATCGTTTGAGAATCATCAGTCTACATGCAGCTCCAGTAGATTAATATGGAAACAGAACACAAAGGAAAGAAAGCTATCAACTATTTGCCAAAAGAACAAATCATGCAATGGAAAATTCTTTAGCACATCACAAAAACTATGTAGGATTCATTTAGAATTTCATCTATCATAGTCAGACACATAATCTGAGATGACATCAAATTAGTCGAGATTATGATGAATCGAATCTAACTTATCGACAGATTACACTACTATACTACGCGGGTTGGTGAATCGGCACCGGCTTGTCGAATAGTCAGTTGGAAAAAGAAAAAAAAAACTACGCAGGATGCATCAATTGCTGAACGCATGTTATAAGCTCCTGCTGTGTATCAATACTTCACAGGAAGGATTCCGAGAAACAGATGGGTTCACCAATTTGTGTGTCAACTGCTGTCGTTTGAGAGAGTTGCCGCCGGCACCGGCGGCATAGGCTCCTCGGCAATTGGTTTCATCTCCAGCTTCTTCTTTTCCTTGAGGACCACCTGCCTAGGCATGACCTCCAGAAGGAAGCTCCCACCATTCCATACAGTGGCAGATACTTTGAGGATTTGAAAGATCACATGCATCTGGTATGACAAGAAGATGGGTACCGTCAGGGCCGTGGTTGCGACTGTGAAGATGGCCTGAAACAAGATGTACATGACCGGCCGGTTCTGTTCGCCGAGCAACCCGCTTAACCGCCACCAGACATTATTTGCCTTCCGAGCCTTCTTGGAGAGCTCCCTGTACTACACATACTTCAGCTGCTTTCACTCATGTAAAGGCATAAGAATTTGTTAACAAATCCTTATTTAACAGCATCGCTGACTAAATTAAGTGAAGTGAATGGAATTAATCTCAAGTGCATCTACTAGAATGAAAAGGATTTCTGAAGTTTCAAGTGAGCTGTAGTAATTATGAATATGGTGTGCAGCTGATGTTCAGAACATAGAAGGGTCTATTAATTTCAAATTTCACCCTTTGATTCAAGTTATTCGTATATATTACGGATAAAGATGTTTTGCCAAAAAACATATATCGAACCTGTAAGAAGTCATCACTTCAGGATCTCTCAGCAATCGCTGGCGCCGCAGAACATTCACTACGAGGAAGTAGAGAAGCTGCCATAGTGTGTATGCGACGACAGGAACAAAGAATAGCCATTCCCATAGGTATGATTTATCCTCCACATAAGGCCATGAGACTCTGGCAGCTCTTCCTTCTGGGTGCATGGCTGCAAAAGTCTCCGGATTCCACCACCGTATAGTGAAGAAAACAATTCCTGGAAGTGGAATCATATGCATTAGCAACCATGTTCTTTTCTGTAAGCTATCCAGTTTTTATTAGTTCTGCATCTTGGTAAGTAAAAGCAGCAGCATCATGTTGCGATACAAATAGTTTTCAAGCCATTTCAAAGGTTAATTAGCATTCATAAAGAACATGAAAATTGAATATAAATGTAGAGATAGTATGTATATATGTGGTTTTGAAAATAAGAACAATAAAGTACAATTCAATGTTAAATGGCAAATAAGTTGAAATCAGGATTCAGAAAACTCGCATAATTAAATAACTGCAGCAAACAATAGAACATCCTCCTACAAATAAGTTTCTCAAAAGTAGACAGGAACTATAACAAGGGTCACTCACCTGGTAATAGATGGATAAGGACACTGACAAGTTTGTCAAGTGAACTGAACACCAAGCTACATCGCCAAACGATCAATGCCCATGCCAATGGGCCCTGCGGATATTAATTTTGTAATCAATAACATAAATCATGGCTAGCTCCCATAAATACTGGTAACTCCTATAATTAATGAATTTTGGCGACCAATTTTTGCTTACTTCTGCAAATGAGAAGCAAACCATGAAGAACTTTTCATCCTTGGGATAAAAGAGGAGCATAACGAGGAAGATTGTGTTTGCATAGTAGCAGAAATCCTGCCAATTTCAAAGATTTTCATACAGAACAACCACTACAGAAAGATTCAGTTAACTATTCATTGCAGAATCAATGATTAGGCATCAAAACTCGAAGGAGAAGAGAGAAATAAGAATAAGGGCCGGAACAGTTGCCCACCAGGAGATAATAGTGCCATTTCTTGTAACGATAGTGTATCCATCGGAGCGGAACAAACGTGAAATAGAACAAGCAGTACAGATATGGAATATCCTGCGGCCCTGCTCAGAAATGAGGAATTATGCATATCATGTAACCAGGAAAAGCCATCAAAAGTGACGAATCAATGAAGAAACCGAGAGCGAGAGAGAGAGAGAGATTGCATGCAGCAACTTACGAGCCCCCAGAATGAAACAAAATGCACCGAATCCGAGCACGCCTAACAAATGCGTCACCTGAGCACGCAGACATGAATCAACGCGTGCATGAACATTGATTGAATGCATGTACGTACACCAAATCGACGTATCTTAAGCACACTTCAAACTGCATCAAAACTAAAAAGAGGGTACGTGGAATTAACCTTAAAGATGATGCGCTCGTGTTCTTCGGCTTGTTTGGCGATCTTGACGGCTTGCTTCGACAGGATCTCCTTCGTCTGGTTCGCCTGCTTCGATAGGATCTCCTTCGTCTGATTCGCCTGCTTCGACAGGATCTCCTTCGTCTGGTTGGCCTGTTTCGACAGGATCTCCCTCGTCTGGTTCGCCTGCTTTGATAGAATCTCCCTCGTTTGCGAGACCCGCTAAGTGCGTATCCAATTCCAAGCAAAACAGTTAAACAGATCAATTACAAAAGAAGATATCATAGCAATTTTTCCTGCATAGCCTGTAATAAAATGAATCCATCGTATATTACTAGTGGGTGGGCATGCAAACCTTGGATCGATCAGTGATGGTTTGGATAGGCTTGAGGAGGGCCTCGCCCTCGTCGTCCATCGACTCGCTCTCCGACATCTGCTGTGAAGAGGACGACGACGACGTTCGTGGCGTCCAAATATTCGGAATTAGAAGTGAAGGAAAGCAGGAGGAAGAGGAGATCCGTCCAATGTCTCTCCACAACTATTTTTGTTTCTTTTTTTTTTTTTCTCCACAAGTATCATTTTTGTTTTCGTTTATAATAACAAATTAATAATTATGTGTTACAATGAATCCTATTAGGAAGTCCACTAACAAAAAGGAGATTCATTAGCTCGAGAGAACCTATAAATATATGAATGCTGATTTTCAGACGAGTGCTCCGTAACTATAATCCCCTTCTCATCAAGAGCTAGAGGAAACGCATAATAACATTTATAACTCATTCAATATTTTTCTCTCCTAACATTTCTTTGTAACACTTAGAGAGAGCACAACCCATGGCGTGTGACAAAATGCCTCCGCAGATATTATTATATCTATATTATGCTGTAATTATAGATTTGATTATTTGACTTGTTAACTAAAAATACATAATAATATAATATTGAAAAAAATCATCAAATAAAAGTGCGAAAGTTTTTACTATAATATCTCAACATATATACTAAGTGATGCGTAGTAATTTAGTCATATTTTTCATATCATTTTTATCTCATTTTTTATGCATTTTGTTGACATACACATCCTTTTAATATATATTTTACTTGTTTGTTTTTATTTTATGGAGTTAGAGTCTATATAACTAGAGTCTTTGTATGTTCAAGGCACTCAATGACTCGTCGGAAGAAGGCCACCGAAATTTGGGCAAATTCAAAGTTAGAAAAAAAAAATACAGATTTTAGAGCTTCAGACATGGTCGTAATAGGCTTATCATGGGTCGTGACATCAACAAGGAGAAAAATCACGTTTCAGTCATGGCCGTGACAATTTTGTTATGGGTCGTGATGACAATAAAAGGAGGAACGTCGCTTCGGTCACGATCGTAATTTCTAGATTACGGACCATGACTTCCTGAGAAAATGGTTGATGTTCGGTCACGTCCATGTTGCGGGCGTGACGCGCTAAATCTGTTTGGTCATGATCGTGGCACTTTTGTCACGTGTCGTGATATATTATGGAGAAAAGGCAAGTGTTCAATCATGACCGTGATTTTCAGGTCGTCGATCGTGACTTTCTAAGAAAAAGACTATTATTCGATCACGTTTGTGTTGCGGGCATGACGTGCTAAATCAGTTTGGTCACAATCGTGGCACTTTTGTCACGAGCCGTGACGTATTATGGAGAAAAGACAAGTGCTCGATCATGACTGTGATTTCCAGATCACTGGCTGTGACAAATGTGTGGCCATATATATACCATTCGGTCACGACTGTGACATTTCTGTCACGGGTCGTGACGTGAATCGCGCCAGAACCATTATTAGTCACGACTGTGACATTTTCGTCACAGCTTGTGACAATGATCGTCATGCGCGATTTCTGACGTTTTAAAAGTTGTTTCAAGTCTATTTTCGATGGTCAAGATCTAGTTTGAATTCTGATCTTCCACTGGATGATTTCCATCAAGTCTAGGGTTCTTACCACCTATAAATAGTCTCCAAATCCTTATCTGGGGGGATGCTTGAAACTTAAAAGAACTTAAAGAAGGAGAAGACGAAGTGCTATCAGATCGTCAACAAGAAGGTATAAAATTTCTGTGAATATTTGTATTGCATTTTATTTTCTTCTCCTATTGTATATCCAGATGAACTCCTATGTATTTTATTAGTTCTTTTTTGGAGATTTCATTTGTAAAAAGGAAAACCTGGAGAAACCAAATTTTATAAAAAATCTATTTTCTCCAATTTCTTATGTGTATGTCATGATGTATTTAATACTTTTCATGCTTTGTATGATGTTATAATATGTTAGCATCCTATAAAGGAATAGCATATTTTGATTTCATATGCATGCCTGGATTGATTTATGAACTATTTTAGTGAAACACATCATATCACACTTAGTATCATCCTCAGAGAGGAATACCGGGTGTGAGGTCTATGAGATTGTCATCCTAGGAAAGGAATAATCCATAGTTTATGAATTACAGTTCATTGCATCACAAAACTTTAATAGATTAGATTGTCATCTTACAGAAGAGCAATATAGTCTATAAGTTTGAGGTAGTTGATGTATCATGTAGAGGATATCAAATTTTAGGTAACTCTTAATCCTCTTAAAAATTGGTGAATGTGAATTTTAATCTTTTAAATTAAACTTTTCTCTACTTACTCATCCGAGTCCAGTGCTTGAGTTCATAATTCTGACACTTCATGATCATATCATTACCAATTAGTTTTATTTTAAATTCTTTTGAATACAACGTATCCAAAGTCAATGTACCCCTCTCCTTAGTTTAGTGAGTTAAATTTAGGATAAATTTTTTTTCATGGGATCGACACTCTACTCATTCTCTATTTCTTGATATGACTAGTGCACTTGCTAGAGATTTATATGTATACTTAGTACGTGTCAAATTTTTGAAGCCATTGTTGGAAAATTTTGTTTTATCCTAATTTTATTTCATTAAACTATGTTGAGAGTTATTTATCTTTTTGCAAAACTATATAAATCCTTGTGATATTTTTTGGGCTAATCTCAAGCACAAGGAGGCACTCATTCTGGACAACAATTTCAAAGCAACTAGATCCCGAGTTGCAAATTCGGGAGTTGAGTTACGGTTTGATCCAAAAATCGAGAGGACAATCAGACGGTTAAGAAGAAAGCCAAAGAGGTTGAAGAGCCAAGTTGTTGTTGCACCAAATGTTGAGATGATCATGAGAGACTATGTTTCCTCTAAATACAAAAATGCTAAATCTAGTGTGGTCCTCCTAGCGATCACTAGTAATAATTTTGAGATCAAACCTTCCATTATAAGGATGGTCCAAGCAAACCAGTTTGGAGGAGCACTGAATGAGAATCCATATACCCATCTAGATAACTTCATCAAAATATGCAACACATTCAAGTGCAACAATGCTTATAAAGGCACAGTAAAGTTGAGACTATTCCCCTTTTCTCTAAAGGACAATGTGTCAACATGGTTGAGCACCTTGCCTACTGGAGCCATCACTACATGAGACCAGTTCATAGAAAAAAATATTTCTAAGTTTTGCCCACCTCAGAAAGCAGCAAAGATGATGAACGAGTTGAGTGCCTTTAAACAAGACGATGATGAGATCATGTATGAGGCTTGGGAAAGATACAAGAAAGTGATGGCGAAGGTCCCTGACAATATAACTCCTTTGTGGCAAATCTTGAAGGACTTCTACAATGGTCTTTTCTAGGAAGACAAGGACAAGCTGGACTCGTCCGGTCGAGGTTCAGTTTTGGACAAAAAGAGTCCACAGGAGATCTATGAGATGATAGAAGATGTAGCTCTGAATTCCTGGCAAACCAAGAGATCAAGAGGTGCCCGAAACAAAGCTGTGAACAAGGTTGAAACTCCTGCAAGCAATGAAGTTGTGGCTCAACTAGAGTCAGTTAACAAGAAGTTCGAGTTACTAATGACTCGAGAAATTAAACAGTGTGATCTTTGTGGAGAGAGTCATTCTTATAATGATTGTCCACATGGAAATAATTTTGTTGAGTTGAATAAAGTGGAGAATGCAAATTTTGTGGTTGGTTCCTTCTCCAAGGACAATAATCCCATCAATAACAACTACAATCTTGGATGGAGGAATCAACCTAACTTTGCATGGATTCAAGGACATATGTTCAGCCAGTCTACACAGAACTACCGACCTCCTTCTGAGCCAAAAAGTAACATTGAAAATCTTCTTAGCAAATTTATAGATACTATGGAGACCAAAGTGTCAGGTCATGATGCCTCAATTAGCAAGATGGAGATACAAATTGGTTAGTTGGTAAACATGGTTAGCGGACAAACCCTAGGATCTTGGCTGAGTAATATAGAGAAGAACCCTGAAAGAGAGGCTAAAGCAATATCTACAAGGAGTGGCAAGTAGCTTGAAGATCCACAATTCCTTGAAGACCATCCACTTGTAGGGTCCAAAGGTCAACAGGAGGTTGAAGAGACAACTGATACTACCCCTCTAGAGATTCAAAAAGAGAAAGGCAAGAAAACTACTGAAATACAACTGGATAAAGATAGATCTTTATCTTACACTCAGAAATACAAAAAGGAACAATTGGATAAGCAATTTTCTAAGTACCTAGAAATTTTCAAACAGTTACAAATAAACATACCTTTTCATGAAGCCTTGAGAAAGATGTCTAGCTATGTGAAATTTATAAAAGAGTTATTGTCAAATAAGAGAAGGATTGAAGAAGCAGGTCTAATAAAGTTGAATCCTCAATGTTGTGCCATTTGGAAAAGTGAATTCCCCTACAAGATGAATGACCCTAGGAGCTTCACTATATTCTGTGCACTATAGGGGACTTCACTGCTCTAAATCACTTTGTGACTTGGGAGCAAGCATTAATCTTATGCCCTATTCGGTGTTCCTCAAACCGAGGTATGGATAACTAAAGGAGTCAAAAGTACCATTGTAGTTGGTAGATCAGTTTGTGAAGAAGCCAAGAGGGGATTGTTGAGGATGTTTTATTTTAAGATAGACAAGTTTGTATTCCCAGCTGACTTCACAGTCATGGACATGGATGGGAATAAAGATGCTCCTATTATCCTTGGCAAACTCTTTCTAGCCATAGGAAATACTATGATTGATGTACAACAGGGCAAGTTGACCTTCAAGATCAATAATGAAGATCTGAGCTTCGATGTAGCTCGATCTCTGAAACAACATGCAGAGCTTTCCCCATGCTTTGCCATTGATGTCTTTGAGGATGATCACTCATATGTGTTGGACGCAATTAAAGATGAAGTTACAAAAGAGCCAGATGTTGACAACTCTGAGATGGATCTAAAAGAGGAATTGAAGGAAGATCCTCGGCCAGAAGAAGAAAACAAAGATGCTTCTAAACTAGAGTTGAAAGAGCTGCCACCTCATCTTAAGTATTCCTTCCTTGAAAATAAATCATATTATGTTATTGTCTCTTCTAACATGACAGATGAGATGGAGAGGAAGTTGATTGAAGTTTTAAGGAGGCAAAGAAGGCAATTGCCTGATCAATTGTAGATATCAAAGGAATATCCCATTCAATATCATGCACAAGATATGATGGAAGAGGACAGCAAGCCAAGACTCAATTTCAAAGGAGATTAAACCTAACATTGAAGGAAGTAGTGAAAAAAGAACTCATCAAATTGTTGGATGCAAGTACAATTTATCTCATTTCTGGCAGCCCTTGGATTAGTCCTGTGTAGGTTGTGCCAAAGAAAGAAGGCATGACAGTGATGAAGAATGCCAATAATGAACTAATTCCACAAAGGACAATGATTGGTTGGAGGGTCTGCATTGATTATAGAAAATTAAACGAGGCAACACGCAAGGATCATTTTCCCCTTTCGTTCATTAATCAAATGCTGGAGCGAGTGTCAGGGCACATCTACTATTGCTTCTTGGATGACTATTCGGGCTATAATCATATTGTTGTAGCTCCTGAAGATCAAGACAAAACTACATTCACCTGCCTATATGGTACATTCGCTTAGAGATGAATGCCCTTTGGCTTATGCAACACACCGTCAACATTTCAATGGTGTATGATGACCATATTCTCGGACATGAATGAGTCCATCCTAGAGGTATTTATGGATGATTTTACTTTATTTAGAGACTAAAAAATGTTTGGAGAATTTGGAAGCAGTGCTCAGAAGATATGAAGAGACAAATTTAATATTGAACTGTGAGAAATGCCATTTCATGGTGAAGGAGGGTATAGTACTTGACCACAAAATCTCTGAAAAAGGCATGGAGATTGACAAGACTAAAATAGACGTCATCTCCAATCTACCACCACGCACTACGGTGAGAGGGATTAGAAGCTTCCTAGGGAATGCTGGCTTCTACAAGCGACCTGCTGTCAAATGATCTAAAGTTTGATTTTGATGATGATTGTTTAAAGGCCTTCAGGAGCCTTAAAGACAAGTTGAGTTCTGCTCCTGTGGTGGTCGCACCTAACTGGACTTTGCCATTTGAACTCATGTGCAATGCTAGTGATGAAGCAATTGGGGCTGTTTTGGGTCAGCGTCCCAATAAAATGTTTCATGTAATCTATTATGCAAGCTAGTCGGACTCGTACCCCCACTCAAATGAATTATGCCACAAATGAGAAGGAGTTCTTAGAAGTCATCTATGCCTTTGACAAATTCATATCTTATTTAATATGCTCAAAAGTCACTGCTTACACTGACCATGCAACTATGCACCATTTGATGGCCAAGAAGGATGCCAAACCAATACTGCTGAGATGGATCCTGCTCCTTTAGGAATTTGATGTGGAAATCAAAGATAAGAAGGGGGTCTGAAAACTTGGTGGTTGATCACCTTTCTAGACTGGAGTGAGCACTTAAGGAGCCGAAAGACATCTGGGAGGAGTTCTCATATGATAATTCTTTTGCATGAACACCATTTGTAATATTACTAGCTTTTCCCATGCTCTTTAGTTTGTAGATTATGCTAAGTTTATTGCAAAAGGTTGTTTACCTAAAGGGATAACAAGTTAGGAAAAGAAGAAGTTCTTCTCTGATTTGAGACATTATATGTAGGAGGACCCACATTTGTTTCGTAAATGTACAAAACAGGTTATTCGCAGATGTGTGTGGGAGGAGGAGTTCAACCAGATTTTAAGTCACTACCATGCTCAGACAGCGGGAGGGCATTTTGGACCAAACATAACAATGACAAAGGTGATGGAGTGTGGATTTTATTGACCTACAATTTTCAAGGATGCTCATGAATATTGTAAATTATGTGACTAATGCCAAAAGTCAGGTAATATTTTGTGCAAAAATGAAATGCCTCTAAACGATATCATATTTTGTAACATTTTTTATGTTTGAGGAATTAATTTTATAGGTCCTTTTCTAAAATCTTTCAGAAATGAATATATTTTAGTGGTCATGGACTATGTATCTAAGTAGGTGGAGGCGATAGTCACCCCACAAATGATACAAAGATAGTCACAAAGGTTTTTGGGAAGGAATACTTTTACTCGTTTTGGGGTCCCCAAAGCTATTATTAGTGATAACGGAACTCAATTTGCGAATAAACTATTTGAGAAACTACTAAGTATTTTGGGGTCACCCACAGGTTGAGCACACCTTATCATGCCCAAACCTGTAGGCAGGTTGAACTTTGTAATAGGGAACTCAAGAGGATCTTAGAGAAAATTGTTAATTCTTACAAAAAAAACTGGTAACTTAAGTTGGATGATGCTTTATGGGCATACAGAACAACTTTTAAAACACACATTGATATGCCACCCTATAGGATGATTTAGCAATTTTTATTATTTACCTATTGAACTAGGGCATAAAGTCTATTGGGCAACTAAGTTTCTGAATTTTGATCTTGTAAAAGCTAGGTAGGAAAAGCTGCTTAAACTTAATAAAATTAGATGAATTCAGAATCCAAGCTTATGAAAACAACAAGTTGTAAAAGGAAAAAGTTAAAATTTGGCATGACTGACACATTAAACACATCGATTTTTTACCTGATCAACAAGTTCTCCTATACAAAAGTAGGCTGAGACTTTTCCTTAGAAAACTTAGATCTAGATGGAGTGGACCCTATGTGATAAAAGACTACACACCCCACAGAGTGATTGAACTTCTAACTGTGGATGACAAACAATCTTTTAAAGTCAATGGTTTTATAGTAAAACAATATACAAGGAGAGGTTTTCAGGCACAAGTCCTTATGCTAAATCTTCTGAAACCTTGATTTTAGCTAGAGGCAAGTCAAGGCTAAAGACTAAAAATTAGCCACTGTGTAAATACTGACAATTTCTTCTAGCGATGATTTGATAGTCAGGCTCAGATGTTGATGGAGATGCGAGCTCACCAGGACAGCATGAAGGATAGCATTCAGCGTCTCCATGGGTATCACAGCAGCCAAAGCACATTTAAAGGTCTTCTCTCTCCGACTCCACCACCGCCACCACCGCCTATGAACTAGTCTGGTTGTACTTTTTTTCCTTTTAGCTGCATTTACATTAGTTATATTTTGTATCACCTCCTTTGGCGTGGGCTTGCACACTGAGGATAGTGTCTAGCCTAAGCTTGGGGGAGTTTGCATTCCATGTATGGTGTCTTAGTTCACTTTGTTTAGTATGTGTTTTTCTGTTAGTTTGGGTTAGTTGTATGCATCATTTTTTTCTTTTAGTATGAAAATTTGAAAAATCTAAAGATAGTTGTTTACCCTTGCTCAACTTTTTGTTTTACTCAAATATATATTCTAGAGTTGACTTGTATGATATATGAAATTTGAGTGCCTTATTTTGAATGCAAATCATATGTGTGTACTGAAGTCTAGAATTCTGTGGAATAAAGTGATGACGTTGTAGACCACAAGTTTTTTTTTCAGTTTTATTGTGCTGAAGTATATATATTTACAGTCTTTTTATTTGAATGATTGAGTATCTTTGGAGCTTATTAAAACTATGTGAAAAAGTTGAAATTTTTTGAAAAATCTAAGTGTGCAAAAGAAAAGTTGAAAGAAAGATTATGAAAAAGAAGCAAGAGAAGGAGTTGAAGTAAGCATTAAATGTTATTCAGATGGTGGGTGTGTTCGGGTAAGTAAATTCATAGAGGTTCATGCTGGTGACTTAAGACCAACTGGTCTGGGATCCATCGATCGAAAATTCGCTACATAGACCACTATGTGCAAATTGGAGAAGCACTTAAGTGTTTAGTCATTACCTAGTTAGAACTCAAATGAAAAGTGAATGAATATTGAAATATGCATTGTTTAATAGTATAAGCTCCAAGATACTTGTTCTTTCAATATTAGTGTTGTAAATTATTATACTTTGTCTTTAAGTTGTGAGTGAATATGCTTAAATCATTTATGAGTCAACACTTTGTGAAGCAGGAGGATAGGTGAAAGTGCATTGCTAGTGAGGAGCAGGAAAACTAGTGTGTGAGGAAAGTATTGGTCTGCATGATCAATGTTATGATGGAATCATCTTGAGCATTTGCCCTAGAATTTTGGTTGAGGACAAGCAAGAGTTGAAGCTTGGGGGTATTTGATGCATAGTAATTTAGTCATATTTTTCATATCATTTTTCATGCATTTTGTTGGCATACGCATTCCTTTAGTATATATGCCACTTGTTTTTTTTGTTTTCTGGAGTCAGAATCTATATAACTGGTGTTTTTGTATGTTCAGAACACCCAATGACTCGTCGGGAGAAGGTCACTGAAATCTGGGCCAAATTCGGAGTTAAAAAGCAAAAATATAGATTTCAAAGCTTTGATCACGGTCGTGACAGACTTGTCACGGGCCGTGACATCAACAAGGAGAAAAACCATATTTCGGTCACGGTCGTGACAATTCTATCATGGGCCATGATGACAATAAAAGGAGGAACGCTGCTTCGATCATGGCCATGATTTCCATATCAAGAGTCGTGACTTCTTGAGAAAAGACTGATGTTCGGTCACGTTTATGTTGCGGGCATGATGCGCTGAATCTGTTTGGTCACGACCATGGCACTTTTGTCATGGGTCGTGGTGTTTTATGGAGAAAATACAAGTTTTTGGTAACGATCTTTATTTCCATATCACGGCCGTGACACATGTGTTGCCATATATATACTATTTGGTCACAGCCTGACATTTCTGTCATGAATTGTGATGTGAATCGCGCCTAGAACCAGTGTTTAGTCACAGCCATGACATTTTCATCAGGGGTCGTGACAATGATCGTCATACGCGATTTCTAACGTTTTAAAGGTCGTTTCAAGTCTATTTTCAACGATCAAGATCTAGTTTGAATTCTGATCTTCTCCTAGATGATTTCCATCAATTATAGGGTTCTTCCCACATATAAATAGCCCTTAAAACCTCATTTGGGGGAATGCTTGAAGCTTGGAAGAACTTAAAGAAGGAGAAGACGAAGTGCTGCCAGATTGTCAATTAGAAGGTACAAAACTTCTGTGAATATTTGTACTGTATTTTATTTTCTTCTCCTATTGTATATCCGAATGAACTCCCATGTATTTTATTAGTTCTTTTTTAGAGATTTCATTTGTAAGAGAAAACTTGAAGAAACCCAAGTTTTATATAAAATTTATTTTCTTCAATTTCTTATGTGTATGTCATGATATGTTTAATTTTTTTATGCTTTGTATGATGTTATAATTTGTTAGCATATTGTAGAGGAATAATAGATTTTAATTTCATATGCATGCCTAGAGAGGACATCAGATTTTAGGTAACTCTTAATCCTCTTAAGAATTGATGAATGTGAATTTTAATCTTTTAAATTAAACTTTTCCCTACTTACTCATTCGAGTCCAGTGCTTGAGGTAATCATTCTGACACTTCATGATCATATCATTACCAATTAGTTTTTATTTCAAATTCTTTTGAATACAATGTATCCAAAGTCAATGTACTCCTCTTCTTAGTTTAGTGAGTTAAATTTAGAATAATAATTTTCTCGTGGGATCGACACTCTACTCATTCTTTATTACTTAATACGAATAGTGCACTTTCTAGCAATTTACATGTATACTTAGCATGCATCACTAAGCTATTGCAACTCAAAATAAACTGACATAAGAGAGACATCAATGCCAAGAACCATTATCCATGTGCAAGCTTCATCCATCGCGAGCACCACTTGTCACACAGGTCACCAGTTATCATACCTCCATATATCAATCATATATATGATTTAATACTGGGAAATAATTCTTCCATGAAGTATAAAGCCCTATATGTAAGACAACAATACATATAACTTTCATGATAAAATAAAGCACGAGAAAAGTGGCTAAGACAATATTATGAAATATAGTCCAATATCATTAATCATCAATAATCATTTATCCAACATCAATGCAATGTAACGTGTTATCTCATATCAATGCCATGTTTCTTTTAAATACAATGAAATACTCTAGTTCCTTTCTATGCATGCTATGAATCAACGTTCTGATTTTTTTTCTATGCAATGCTCTAGATCAATAATCTAGTTTTTTTCTATGCAATTCTCAATGACATGATCAACGCAATACTTTAGTTCATATGGATTATCTTGTTATCTTTGACTTATTCCATTAATGATTTTGAAGGAAGTGACTATGAAGAGTCTCATGAATTGTTTGAAGGTTCGCCAATAAAAAAATCAGTGATGTTAAGCAAACCACGAGAATAACTCACAAAGGGGAAGATGCTCGAAAATTCTCTTTGTTGCATAGCAAGGAGAAAGTTGTACAATATGACCAAATATTATTGCTGCAACTACAGTATTGGCTCTAACAATGCGGTGATTCATAATTAAATCTCAATAATGCAATGAATGGTGACCTCAACTTTTATTTAGTGAACATGATTGACCCTTATATTTTTCAAATATTAGTCATTATCATCTCATGGAATCAAGTATAACTCTTCATCTAAAATTCACAAGAAAATAGGAAAACTAAATCATCTCGCCTTGACAACGTAGATTTTGTTTAATATGAACACGGTCCATGTTCAACACTATTCATCATATCGGAAATAGTGCCAGATAATATAAACACAGTTCATGTTGGAATGTGACACAGGTCGTGTGCCGTCCCTACATAACAAATTATAAATAAACGCGGAATGCATTCATGGCTCGCATCAAAGAACATGGTCTCCTACGTGGATCGTGCCCTAACTAGTGTCCAATTATTTAATTATAATAATATGAAACATGATCGATGCATTAGGGTAATGCGGACCATATTCGATTTAATCTCGGGTTGTGTCTTACAACCGATATATTTTTTAGGGTTCTTCTTCTGCGGACACGGTCCTTGTCTATGAAAGACATGGATTGTGCCCTGACCAACATTCAATTAACTTAATTTAATAAATTAAACACACTTTCTCCGCGTTGGGATGATGTGGGTCATGTTCGATATCTCTAGATCACATTATATGAATGACTCATTTTTAGGGTTTTGAAATGTGAGCTATGTCCGATCGTCCAGAGCTGAAACTTCATCATTTTTCGGTGAATCAAATCTGGACTGGTTCAAAAACTATCATATGATTACATATAAATAATACTAACATCTAGAAAGTAAACAAGGATTTAAAAGTCTTATCCATAATAATAAACTATTTATATCTAAAGTAAAAACCTAAAATGCAAATAGTTATCAAGAAAGGCATTTGTAATGGGATCCGCTTGAGTACATACTTGTTTCGTGAGGCTATTTAGTCTTCAAATTCCAGTCCCTCGCCTTCGTTCCTTTGAAGTCCACACTCTTGTTGATCTCTTTCAACTCCTCCTAGGATGGTTTCGTATGAAAGTTTAGAGGAGAGAGAGAGAGAGAGAGAGAGCGAGAGAGAGAGAGAGAGAGAGAGAGAGAGAGGACCATGAGACAGAGTACCTCTGCACCAAGAGAGAGAAGAACATGAAAAGTTCTTACCTCTCCACCAAGTTCTTACCCTTAATTATCCATTGCTCTGTGGGTGGAAAGATGTGTTTAACTTAATCTTATTCCAAAAGAGTCCTTGAAGCTTCTCCAAACTTTGGTTGAGAACTTAGGGTCTCTATCTGATATAGCATCAACTGGAATTCCATGTAGTTTAATGATAAATGTAGAGATTTTTCATCCTTTCCATAATTTGCTTCCATCTTATTGGGAGGAAATGTGCAAACTTGGTCAGTCTGCCGACCACTACCAATATCACATCATGACCTTTCTTTGTTTGGGGTTGACTGGTCACAAAGTCCATTATGATATGCTCCCATTTTCATTCTAAGATGCTCGCAGATTTGAGCATTCCATATGACCTTTAGTGTTAATATTCACTTGTTGACATACGATACATCAAGATGCATAATCTGTGTTTTTGTTCTTCATGTTGTTTCACCAGAGTTCATTTATAAGTTCTTGTACATTTTTTGTAATTTTCGGATGAATGACAAACTCTGACTTTTGACATTTATTCAGTATCTCCCTTCTACGTTGTTGGGGACCCATAATCGATCCCGATATATGATTCCACCATCCACAAACACCACATTTTTTTAGTTCACGACTGCATCTCTTGACCATATGGTTGTACTCTACTTATTTTTCTTGTGCATTAATAATCTTGTTCACAATATCTACTTTAATTTTGTGCATCATCAGCGTTACTCCTCTATTGTTAGGTCTCGGGTTTTTAGTACTCTTAAGCATGCAAATGTTCCTTTCCACTTTCAACTCAAGACATCTCCAACTGAATTTGCTTTCCCTGGTTGTTATCCAATGGTGAACTCATAGTTCTTTAACAACTCGATCTACCTTCATTTTCTCATATTGGGATCCCTTTGCGACAAGATATACTTCAAGCACTTATGATCCATAAAGACATTAAATGTCTTCCCGTATAAATAGTGCATCCAGATCTTTAAGACAAAGATCATTGTTTCCAACTCCAGGTCATGTGTGAGATAATTCACTTCATGTTTCTTCAGTTGCCTTGACGCTTATGCCACAATCTTTCCATGCTACATAAATACACATCCGAGACCTTTGCCACAAGCGTCAGTGTAAACCACATATCCATCACTTCCGAAAAGAATGATGAGTATTGGTATCATCATCAATCGAGTCCTTAGCTCTTGAAAACTTTGTTTGTACTTCTGGAACAAGAAGAACTTAGTGTCTTTTCTTTTCAGATTCATCAGAGGTGATGCAACCTTTGATAAATTCCTGATGAATCATCTATAATAACCTGCAAGTCCCAAGAAGCTACGAATCTCTTCAAAATTCTTTGGCGGTATCTAGCTTGAGACTACTTCAACTCTGTCCATTATGATTTCTTGTTTCAATACAATGTGCTCGAGGAACATGATCTTATCCAGCAAAAACTCACACTTGGATAACTTTGCATATAATTAGTGTTGCCACAAAGTTTTCATCACAATTATGAGATATTCCTGATGATCTTTCGTGCTTGATGAAGATATTTGAATATCATCAATAAAAATGATGATGAACTAATCTAGGTAGGGTTCGAACACCCTATTAATAAGGTTGATAAATGTTGTAGACGTTTTTGTCAGTCCAAATGCCATGACCAAAAACTCATATGCTCGTACCTTGACCTAAAGGAATATATTCTCCTTGGCAATTTTAAGCTGATGATATTCACTTCGTAGGTCGATCTTTGAGAAAACTGCACCTTTGGATAATTGATCAAAAAGATCATTTATGCACGGTGGGGATACTTGTTCTTTATTATCGTCTTGTTGAGCATCCAGTAATTAATGCACAACCTAAGGAGGTTGTCCCTCTTGTTTACAAATAAGATTGATGCACCCTAAGATGAGACATTCAATTTGATGAAACCTTTGTTAAGGAGCTCTTGCAGTTGTTTCTTGAGTTTCTGCATCTCTGCATCCCTAGTTGGAGCTTTATGGGGAAGTCAATATCTCGCTGTGGCGGCAACCCAGAGATATCTTTTAGGAAGATATCTAAAAAATCTCGAACCACTTTCAATTATTGGGGGTCCTGGGCTCAGTGCAAATGACACTGACTAAGTACCCTATGCAACCTTTCTAGAGAATTTGGTAAGTTTTGATTGCCAACACTATCACCTTGCTTTCATTTGAAGACTTGCCTATGATTATTGCTTGTGGACCACTGCAAGTGTTAATTGCAATCTTCTTCTTCTTGCATACTAGTAACGTGTCATGATAGGACAATCAATCTATACCTAAAATAATGTCATAGTCCACCATGGATATAACTATCAGATCAGCTGAAAAGTCCATGCATTCCATCGTCACTAATACATCAGGGATGTACTTGGTGGAATGAAGGGTTCCCACTAGTGTGGTTATGTTCATCTTACAATTCATGTCATGTAATGACATGTTCAATATAGTGGCGCAATCCATGGATATAAATGAGTGCGTAGAACCTAATCAAATAAGAGCACATGACATGTTCAATGCAGTGGCGTAATCTATGGATATAAATGAGTGCGTAGCACCCGAATCAAATAAGACACTAGCAATGAGTCTAGCTATGCAGAGAGTACTTCTGATGATATCATCATCATTTTGTGCTGCATTTTCCTCTAGGTTGTAGGCTCCACCCTACATTGCTCTGTTGGAGCCTCTTGTGCATATGTTATGTTGGTCTTCCTTCTTCTTGTCGAGACAGTCTCAAATGTAATGTCTATGCTTCCCCACATTGGATGCATGCTCACTCTTCCCTATGGCATTCTCCTAGATGGTACAACCTGCACTAGGTGCAGGCACCCCTATCCTGTGGTGGCTGAGGGTGCTGTTGTGGTGGTGGTGCATCACGAGAAGAATAAGGCCTCGCATCGTTATCACGATGATACTCACATATTTAGTGGTGCTGGTATCGTGGTTTCCACTTAGGCCAATTCCACCCGACCGAAGTTTTCCCTTTGGAGTCCTTTTAACGATCAACATCATCCCTTTCCAAGCATTTCACTCACTCGGATGTGTCATTGAGGGTCTTGCAATTACCCCCAATAATCTTAGTCCTCAGCTTTGGGCTCAAACCTTGGACAAGTGATCAACTCTTTCTCGTTCATCTTGCTTTAGAGTGTTGTACTTCTCCAAATGAATAAACTTGTTCAAGTATTGCGCCACAATCATGTGACCTTACTGCAACTCTAGGAATTCACATTGCTTCAAGCTGTGTTAGTATGTTGGAAAATAGCGAGTTTGGAAAACATTTTTTAAGCTTCCTCAAGCAATCATATCCTAGTTGGGAAACTTGGTGATTGTGATGGTCTTCCACTAGTTTTTTTTCATCTTTCGTGAGGCGATGAGTAACAGACATACTTTTCGATCTTCATAGCACTACATCAGTGCAAAAGTCTCCTACATTGTATCCACTCAACACTATACCTAATCACATCATTAGTGCCATCAAATTTTGGAGGTAGGAGATTTAAAAGGTGTTGGATAATGTCCTAGGGTGCATGAGATTGTTGGCCTTATTGGTTTCCCATAGCCTAGTTACTCAAGTTCTTCTCTTCACCTCGTCATGCTCTTGAAGAGATTGGTCCCATCAATTAGCTACGCGCCTTGGTGCCATTCCACATTTTCACGTATCATGAAAACATACATGATCAACATCAATTATAACTTAAAATGAAGCCTTACATTAACTTAACTCTAGTTGGCGCTGCTCGTGATGCTTTGCGCATGGGACTCTGGTTACAATGGGAGGTCAAGAGAGTCCAATTTTATGCTTTAATACTTAACTATAATGCTCCTAGAAGCATACCCCGCCACATGACGGAATTCCCCCTCGGAGATGTTATCACATATATATCATGCTCTCACTATAGGTTTGACTATTTGATCAGTCAACGAAAAATACAAAATAATATAAAACTAAAACTCTTTCATCAAATAAAAGTGCAGAAGTATTAAACTAAAATGCAACATATCTTACAACTTAAAAGAAATTAAGACTAACAAAGATATCAAGATCAAGAACCATTTTCCATGTGCGAGCTAAATCCATCACGAGCACCAGTCGCCACACATGGCGCCATCCATCATATCTTTGTAGATCAATCACCTATAGAATCAATAAAGGGGAGATAGTTCTTCTGTGAATTATAAACTCCAACATGTAAGACAACAAAAGATATAACTTTCTTGATAAAAGAAAGCATGTGAAAAGAGGCTAAGATAATATTATAGAATAGCTCTGCAAGCTACTTCCATCACGAGTGCCAGTCACTACACACGCCACCAACCATCATAGCTCTGTAGATCAATCACCTACATAATTCAATAAAGACGGGGCAATTTTCCCATGAGTTATCACGTCAAATATGTAGGGCAACAATAGATATAACTTTCATGATAAAATAAAATAAGAAAAAGAGGCTAAGACAATATTATAGAATATAGCCAAATATCATTTATCCTCAATCATAAATCATCCATCATTGATGCAATGCAATGTGTTATCCAATAGCCATATTTTCTTTCCATATGATGTGATGCAATAATCTGGTTCCTTTCTATGTTATGCTTTAAATCAATGCTTCGATTCATTTTTCTATGCAATGCTCTTGATTATTGCTCTGGTTGCTTTCTATGCAATGCTTCGATTCAATGACATGATCAATGCAATACTTTAGTCCATGTGGATTATCTTGTTAACTTTGACATATCAAATTAATGACTTTGAGGGTGACTTTGGGATGACCTTGAAGAGGCTTATGAGCTCGTTGGAGGTTCACTAATAAGAAGGTCAGTGGTGATGCACAAAATCACCAAAGGCCCAATAAGAATGAGCTCGTTGGAGGTTCACCAATAAGAATGTTTAAAAACCCTCTTTGTTGCACAATGAGGAGAAGGTTTTACAACGAGACCAAATAGCTTTGTTGCACCTACACTATTGGCCCTAACAACGCGATGATTCATCATTAACTCCTAACAATGCAATGCATGACGATCACAACTTTTATTTAGTGAATATGATTGACTGTTATCTTTTCCACATATTAGTCCTTATCATCTCATGGAATCAAGTAGTATTCTGAGTTTAGAATTCACAAGGAAATAGGAAAATTAAGTCATCTCACCTTGACAATGCGGGTTGTGTCTAATATGAACATGGTCCTGTTTGGCGTTGCTCATCATCTTGGCAACATCGCCAGATATTATTAACATGGGCCATGTTAGAATATGACACGGGTCGTGTGTCATCCCTACGTGTCAAATTATAAATGAACGTGAAACTCATTCATAACTCACATCAAGGAATCTGTTGAATCTAGGATCCCGAGATTATTTTGGTGATCACAAATTTATGAGGGAACTTAGTCTGGACAATTGAGCTTGTTGAACTGATTTTTGAAAGACAGGATTTCAAGTGAGAGCATGATAGGTCGATCGAAGTTAAAAAATAGACGACCTATGGACATAGAAGACATATCAGAAGAACCCTATGTGTGCAGTGGTCGTCCTAAGCATATAAAGTGGTCAACCAATGTTAAAGACAAAGATCTAAGAAGAGGAGTCAAAGACTGAACGGTCGACCGAAGATATTCACTGGATGAACGAAGACAAAGGCTGACCAGGAGAGATCGCCTGATGAAGAACAGTGGGCAACCGATGGTTTCACACCTACAGTAAAGAGGATGGAGAATGGTCGGTCCAAGGAGAAGTGGACGCCTGGTGAGGAGACAACCGAAGAGGTGTTTTGGCTAAGGGAAGGAGAGGTCGTCCGATGTTGAAGAAAGGATGACCAAAGAACTAAGGATGTCCAAAGGTTTCAGAGTGAAGACAGTGGACGACCGGGGATTGCCAAGGCTGGAGTGGACGTCCAAAAGCTTATGTGTTGAAGCAGTGGACGACCAAAGCTGATGACAGGATGAAGATCGATCGACCGAAGATAGAGTGCGGACGACCGATAGATTTCAGATGAAGACAAAGGTCGTCCGGAGTACTTAGTGAGAAGAAAGTGGACGTCCAGTAGTTTGTCAGATCTGAGATGAGCTAAAGATCGGACGACCGCAGGATGAGCGGATGATTGATGAGGAGTCAGAGGTCGTCCAAGGACTGAAGAGACAAAGCAACGGTCATCTAGGTTATCTGACAGGAGAAGAGTGGACGT
>LTAE01001693.1:4257-53043 GCA_001647135.1 Pontederia paniculata | reverse complement strand
TCTTATTTATGATCATTTACATACTGAGTGTCAAAACTCACGGGAGGTTCATCTCCCCTACGAATTCAATTTTGTAGGCAAATATGTTCATATAGATGGTGATGGCGCAGCGATAGCGTGATGGTGTTCGTGATGGATGACTTGCACATGGCACAGGTCTTGGTCATAGATTGAGGATTGGCTTCCGCATTGACGTGTTCACAGTGTTGACCAGTGGATTGGTCAAATGAAAGTCACTGATGTATGACGGTAGCGTCTCCAAAGTCAAAATTTTTGCCAAGTGGCAAGGTCTGATTTTGGGGGGCGTTACATATATAGTTACTCGAATCCGTTGAGAAATGCATGCATCCAATCCAGATCACATCCTATATATCTTTAGTTAATTAATCCACACTATTGTTAAAAAAGGATAATAACAATAATATTCGAGGACTAGCAAGTGGGATACATGGCCCTTCCAAAAGGTGAAGGCTGCGTGCTCACAGCTAGAAAGAGAGTTAATTAAGTAGTTAATTAATTATAAAAGTATATATCCACCATCCTTTTTCTATATATTTCGCATGCATGCGTTCGATCTGTAATATGATATGACAACATCAAATGTGCTGTTTTATTTGCTGGTTAGCAGTTAGGCACGTTGATTTGTTCGATCCACTGGCAAATACTATACTAAGATTTGGTTTCCATATAATTCTTCAAAACATACCAATTTTTTTCTTAAGGGTCTGTTTGGTTCAATATTTATGAAGGGGAAGAGAAGAGAATGGAGGGGAAGAGAAACTAGGGGAAGGAAATGAAAGAGAATGAAGGTGAAATAATTAATCTTGTTTGGATGATATAACTAAAGGAAAGGGAAAGGGAAGAAAATTATAATTTTTTTTGGACGAATATATCCTAATGCATGTGTTTATAAATTTGAATTATATATGGATAAAATTGGAAGTATAATTTAAATATTTCTTTCCCCTCCTTTCCACCCCAATTTGGGGTTAATGAACATTTGGAGTAAAATGGAGATAAATGGAGGAGACATTCCCCTCCATTCCCCTCGGTTACGAAGTTAATTGATTAACCTCCTTTCACTTTCTCTTTTTTATCCTCCTTTTACCTCTAATCAAACAGGCCCTAAAGGAAACATAAATTTATTAAACAAAATAGCCATTCAGATCCTGATATAAAAATTATATATATATATATATNTTCCATTATCCGAAAGAAAAAAATAATTTTTAATATGAGCAGTTTAGAGGTTTGACCTCAGGTTCTGATACTATATTAAATTAGACGTGCTATCAACAATCTTAAAGACTTAAGCCGATTAGAAAAATAATATCTTATATTTATATGTTTAATTGAAAAACAATGATTTATGAGATGAATATAGAAAAAATAAATAAATCTGAAAGAACATATAAAAGTTCAATTGAATTTGAGATTTCTTACATTGCATTTTATTAGTTATGATAGATTCGTAGAGTTGCATGGAAAACTAGTTAAAAACAGCGTTCCAGTTAAATCTACCCCTTAGTTAATAATTGCATGTTCTATGTTCACAACTTGTTCACGGCCATTTGTAAATTGAATCGTGCTCAATATATCAGTCACTCAATATTTTTAATAACCAATATATAAGTCACTCCATCAACAAAAAAAATGAAAAATAGTAGTGATGATGCGGACGCAAGGAGTCATTTATCATATTAACAACAACCTTTGACATATTAAAATTATCATTTTACCCAAATTATAGGAAAATCATTCGGCAATATGTGTTTTTTTTTATTTTTTGAAGGATGAAATGATAAATTTAGTGCACTTATAGTGTGGTCGAATTGAAGAGAAAGATAAAAAAGAGAAGAAAAAAAACTTAATTTAATTTTATTAATTTTGAATTATGAAAAGATAAAATTAACCTTCCAATACCCTTACTCCTCTTTTCACTTTCTCTTCAATTTTATTCTCTTCCTCAATCCAAATATAGTTAATTTTTATTAATTTCCATTTTATTTTCCTTCCTCCATTCAAGCATAAAAATCATTTGGCATCAAAGAAAAAAAAAGGAATGATTTTTTTTCTCAAAAGTGCATTCCTTTAAAGAAAGAAGACTAATTTCCAAACAGGCGTTTGGATTGGGGTGTAAGAAAAAAAAAGAGAAATAAAAAATATATAAAATCGATCGGACTATACATAAAATGTATACTTTTTCCCAAATTCTAAAAATACCTAGGCAGTTTTTAAATATTAAAAAATCGTTTGAGAAGTCCGATTAAGACTTAAACAATTGAAATTATTTATTTATTATGCTTTGAATAGTCTCAAGTTACTCAACTGATATAAGTTATAATTGAATGGATATTAATAAAAAATATATAAGCCATCACAAATGAGATTAAAATATATAATATGTAAATGATGTTAATTTATAAACTAGAATATCATTTAATATTATAATAAATATGAAGTTGATAAAAAAATATAAAACCCTCCAAAATTCATCCAAAAAATTAATAATATTTTTTAACACTAAAAAATCACCCGAAAAAATAGTAGGATAATTTTTTATATAAAAAAATCACCCGAATCTTGTCACTTTTGTCCCTAGTTTGGATGCTCCACTCATAATTTTCGGTTCCAATTTGAAATGATGGTATTCTTATTGATAATGGAGGTGCTTCTTCAATGTTTTGATCCTTAATGATTTGCTCAAACCATTTGAATCATATAATTACTACTGTATGGAATATGCGTAACGTAAATATCTTTGTCCCTACAATTTAACTGGGAAGAAAAAAGTAAATATCTCTATACATGGTTACTTTTTTATTTTGGTGGGAAAAGGCCTCTTTTGTTCGAAAGGATTTCCCTCCATTCTCCAAATAAGGGTTCAATAATGCAATGCCTTTGTTCAATGGGAGGAATGCATTATGTGTACACAGGTAGGTAATGTGTTATACATATATATCAATGGGAGGAATGCATTATGTGTACACAGGTAGGTAATGTGTTATACATATATATATATTTATATATATATATATATTATGACTGAAAAAAAATTCAGGTCCAAATATTAAGAGAAAAAGAAACTAAAAAGCTTAACGCTTGATACAATAAATTAACTGGGAAAAAGTTAAATAAATTTGCATTTTTCATGATAATTTATGAGAAAGATGTTATAGACTTTTCGACTTCCTTTGGAAAGATCTAAAATGTAAAGGAAACCGCGTGTGCACTTTTTTTTCACAAGTCCATTTGTTTTTTTGTAAAAAAGCAACACAAAAAATAATTTTGATTGACATAATTATGCGAGAAAAATAAGAACAAAAACGTTTTACCAAATACAACAACAAGAAACAAGTCATGTTTTTATAAAAGCACAGTGGACTCCGAAGCTTGTCCATGGGAAAAAAAATAAAAATGAGAAGAAAACACTCCACTTTAGCAAAGAAAAAATAATAAAAAGAAAAAAAAAATTGAAAAGGGATAAACTTCTGCTGTAGAAGGTAAGCGCACCTACCCGGTGACGGTAAACCCATCTCAAAGTTACCAACTTACCATAATTTGCTCCGCTTCCGGTTCCACCCTGGACGACTTTTTCCGGCCCCCTCCCGGTCAACGTAACGACAACATTAACGCATCCGTGCCTCGCACCTGCACCCAATATCTTCACCCAAAAGTACCCCCACCGCTTCGTGACCACAGATTCCAACGAGAAAAGCCGCGCCACGTAGGATGGTGTCAAACCTAGTCATCTACTTCGGTCCCATCAGACTCATGCCACTCTGAAAAGCTAACTGCGTCCAGTCTCCGTAGGTCCCAAAATTTGCTTTTAGTACGTTTTTTTTATATTTATTATTATTATCTTGCCGCTCTCAAGCGGCGGAGATCAGATCCAACGACCCACGTCTCGCCATCTCCGCCGTTCATTTATTGAACCAGAATTATAATAAGGTTTGTGTCACGCGCTGTTATAATGATCGATGAGCTCCTTTCCTTCACCTTTATCGCCGAGTGAGTCCGTGTCCATCCGTGAGAAATCGTCGACCCGACTCGCCCGAGTCGGAAACTGAGTCCTTCGTTCCGTCTCGAAGACGCTCCTCCCATTATTTTATAACCACTCCAGCGAGTACCACTTTTCAATGTACCCCCACTCTCAAGACTTCAAATTTGCGGGGCCCACAGTAAGGTTTGCGGGTCCCGCGTTTTTTGGGAGGTGACATGTCTCAGCCGAGGAGAGGCGCGTACGGGGGACGCGTAACTTTGGATTTGCTTCTAGAATGGAACGTAGTAGTGGTAGCTTATGTTATGCTGCTTCTAGACTGTTACGAGAGAACCCCCTTTCTCTCTCCTCACCCGCCACGTTTGACCGAGTCGTTGATCCGTTCGCCAACCCCAAACTCGCCATTCGCCTCTGCGGCTCAATTCCCAAATTAAAGACCTAACAAAAAAAAGGGGGAAAAAATACCACCACCTCCTCCTCCTCCCCAATATCGAAGCCGACGCCATCGCGATCACCTCCGCCGACCGCCATCGCTCTCGACGGCGACGACGAGCGGCGGCTGGACGACGCCCGCCAGCCGAAGAGATCCAGTGAACGTAGGGGGAGGCGGAGGAGGAAGCGGAGGATAAGAAAAGGGAGCACCTGGAAACCCTAGATCCCCGGCGAAATTTCTAGGGTTTCCCGATGGATCCTAGGGTTTAGGGCCGTCGCCGTTGTTCAGGAGGAGGTTGGTGAGAGAGAGAGAGGAGAGGGAGAGAGAGTAGAGGTCGAGGATGATGGGTTCGAGGGGCTTGTTCGGGTGGTCGCCGCCCCACATGCAGCCTCTGACGCCCGTGTCTGAGGTGTCGGAACCGCCGGAGTCTCCGTCCCCATACATGGACAACGGCGGAGAGGCCGTGCCCGTCGAGGACGAGCCCGTGGATGACGTGGAAGAAATCGAGCCGCCCCCAGCCGCCGTCCCCTTTTCGAGGCTTTTTGCGTGCGCGGACGGTATCGACTGGACGCTCATGGCCGTCGGGGCAGTGGCTGCCGCAGCACACGGGATGGCGCTAGTTATCTACCTCCACTTCTTTGGGCGGGCCATCAATTTGCTCCACCTTGAGGACAAGCATGAAATGTTTCATAAATTTAAACAGGTGAGTTGAAGCTAAAGAATTCCAACGATTAGATCTCTGTAGGGTTTTTCGTTAACATAGTCATTTGGACTGCGCATTTGATAGTGTTAACTATATATAAATCACTTGATACATGGAGTGCTTTGTGGCTATGAAGTTGTTGGGTATAGTAAAGTGCATCAGTTCTTAGAATCTTCAAGTTCTAGAGCATTATACCATAATATTAGCTCATACTCAACACAGCAAGATTTTTCTGAGATGTCGGTTCTAGATGAACTTTCTAATGATCAAAACTACCACTAAGTAAAAGGGTCTACTTGATTTTTGATGCTGGTAAGAAATTTCAATTTCCCTGTTAGCAAATGTGTTCTCAGGTTCCACTTCTTGCACGAAACTTAACTATGGAGACACAGGCTGTTCGCTCTCCATGAGAGAACCGATTTACTGTGATGCACCAATGACTCTGGGAAGAAAGAAAACAGAGCCAGTGTCCTTATTGTAAGGATGCCTTGAGTTATTCATTGCTTATGAGCTAAGTGCACTCTCAATGAACTGTTCTTTTTATGTGATTTCACACCTGTATTACATGGCAACATAGACCTATTATAATTTGACTATGAAGTATAATTGTATGTGACCATCACAAAAGGCTGATGTCAAAAGTGGTGTTCATGGAAATAAGCAACTCTTGGCTTTTAAGTTATTCACTATAAGGAGATATGTAGATGCAATTGCATCTCGAATTTTATACTTGAATTAGATTAAGAAGAACAATGCAGCTCAACTTTGATCATATGATGTGACTACAGGAATTTCTGACTTATGGGAGTATCCCAGTATGTATTGATCTTTGAAGCTTACGTGTGCAGACATACGGTCTTATTGTTACATTAGAAGTTCTAAGCCTTTAGTAATGAGTTTGTGCTGCTTTCTGCCCCACTATCAGACATTTACAGTACGGCTCTTGCACCTTCAGATACATGACTCTGCCGTTGGTTCTACCTGCACTTCCTTGGTCATTCGTGACAGAAATCTTGCTGAAGTTGCTGCTAGTAAAGCTTGATTTCATCGAAAGTTATGTTATTTCAGTGACAACAGAAGTGTTCCATCTGAACAGTTGGAATCCGAAGAACTCCTGAACGATCTATCACTTAGTACTCTTTGCACTCAAGCGAATTGGATGCTGCTTTGCACATGCTCGCCGTGTTTAATTTAATTTCCTTATTTTGAAACTTTCACTGGTTCACCAAGAGACTTTTTAATGAAAGATGTGAACCTCAACCTTTCGTTGATTTCTTTCTCATCAAAGGAAGAATACATTTTTGTCATTCGTCTTGTGACAGTGCATTCAACACTAAATTCATTCTTGCTTGCCGTATTCTTGTATTGTTCATGTTTAACACGTCTTTTCTTGTTAGTTTCTGTATCATTGATGCTTTCCTAATTTGTCAATCCTCACCTTTTTTTTTCTCTCATTACAGCATGCTCTATATATAATTTACATAGCAATTGGAGTCTTCGTTGCTGGGTGGATAGGTGATATCTAAAGCCCATCTTTTTTTATTTCTTGTTTGCTTAATTACGCTCTCAGACTAAATCTAAATTAACCAACTTTATAGAGGTCTCATGCTGGATTCTTACTGGAGAGAGGCAGACTGCAGTCATAAGATCCAAGTATGTTCAAGTATTATTGAATCAGGACATGAGTTTCTTTGATACCTATGGGAACAATGGGGATATTGTTAGTCAAGTACTGAGCGATGTGTTGCTCATCCAATCTGCACTGAGTGAAAAGGTATTGTAAAAGAATGTGTTTTGCGCGGGTATCCTATTTTAAAATTTTGCAAGTATATGTTTCTTGGTTTTCTTGCAAATCCTGGATTGAAGCATTGTTTCTTGTACAGGTCGGCAATTATATTCACAATATGGCTACATTTTTTGGTGGTCTTGTCATTGGTTTGATCAACTGTTGGCAGATCGCACTCTTGACATTAGCAACTGGTATTTTCATCGTAGCTGCAGGAGGAATATCAAACATATTTCTTCACAGGCTTGCTGAAAATATTCAAGATGCATATGCTGAAGCAGCAAGCATAGCAGAACAGGTATTTATTTGATGAAGTCCATTTGTTTTATGATGTCATGATTAAGATATCTATTTTCCTTTTCTTCAAGGTGGTCTCTTTTTTCTTCACTGGTAAAACATCTAAGTCTAGACATTATGTTATTTAAAAATGATATTTCACATCATGAAGATAATTTTGCATGTATTCTCTGACTGATCAGCTTAATGTTTGGCTCACCTATGCAGGCTATCTCATACATTAGGACTTTGTATGCCTTCACCAATGAAACTTTGGCAAAGTATTCTTATGCAACATCACTTCAAGCAACACTTCGCTATGGAATATTAATTAGTCTTGTGCAAGGTCTTGGTCTTGGGTTCACATATGGACTTGCTATATGTTCTTGTGCTCTACAGCTTTGGGTTGGAAGATACCTTGTTTTGCACAAAAAAGTCAATGGTGGTGAAATTATTACAGCTCTATTTGCTGTAATTCTGAGTGGCCTGTAAGCATTACTTATGTACCGTTCTCTTGTTCTTCTATCTCTTTTGTTTTGTTTTTTTTTTCCTGATATGGGTTTCTTACTCTAATAGTGGCTTAAATCAAGCTGCGACAAACTTCTATGCATTTGAACAAGGGAGGATAGCTGCTTATAGGCTTTTTGAGATGATAAGTCGTTCCAACTCTATTGTAAATCAAGATGGAAATACTTTAGCCACAGTACAAGGGAATATTGAGTTCAGGAATGTCTACTTCAGCTATCTTTCACGTCCTGAGATTCCCATTTTAAGTGGCTTCTACTTAACCGTGCCAGCTAGAAAAACTGTGGCTCTTGTTGGTAGAAATGGTTCAGGCAAAAGCAGTATAATTCCTCTTATGGAACGATTCTATGATCCTACACTAGGTATAATTTCTGTTGCTTTTTTGTTTTAGGTGCATTTTTTCCCATAAGAAACAGGTTATAGTCGAATGGGCCTCTATTTGTTGATGCAGGTGAAGTCCTGCTGGATGGGGAGAATATAAAGAACCTAAAACTAGAGTGGTTAAGAAGCCAAATAGGACTGGTTACCCAGGAGCCTGCTTTGTTGAGTCTGAGTATCAAAGATAACATTTCCTATGGAAGGACTGCTACCTCTGATCAGATTGAAGAGGCTGCTAAAACCGCACATGCACATACATTCATCAGTTCACTTGAAATGGGATATGATACACAGGTACGTGGGGCACATCTTTCAACTTGGAGTAATTGCACTATTTCCTTTGATCTTTGATTAGGCTATACTTTTCTGAACGAGTTATGAAATTCAGGTTGGTAGGGCTGGCTTAGTCTTAACTGAAGAGCAAAAGATAAAGCTTTCAATTGCTCGGGCTGTACTTTCAAACCCTTCCATTCTTTTACTTGACGAGGTCACTGGTGGACTTGATTTTGAAGCAGAAAGGGCAGTGCAGGAAGCTTTGGATATTCTAATGTTGGGAAGGTCCACCATAATAATAGCCAGACGCCTCAGCCTTATAAGGAATGCTGATTATATTGCGGTGATGGAGGAGGGTCAACTTGTTGAAATGGGCACTCATGATGAATTGCTGAATCTAGATGGTCTCTATGCAGAACTTCTTCGATGTGAGGAGGCAGCGAAGCTTCCTAAAAGGTGAACTTCGTAATATGATATAAGCTTCTTTATACTGTCGTAAAAATTGCTTGATATGAAAATGAGAGCTGTTAGACATTTAATGTATTGCTTCAAAGATATCCAAAATTCTTGTTTTGTGTTCTTTGTAGGTATCCAAGTGCCTTTCATGTTTCAAGCTGGGCTAATTAAAGCCACTTTCTTGATCAATTCAAAATCACTTCATGCATGATTTGTTTTCTTTTATGCTATTAAAACACGTGTTATATATGCTTACATTTCAGCATCTAGAAGCCACAACCTTATTAGGGAAATGGTTTTGAGCGCTACTGAAGGTGATGAGATACTTTTTTGGAAAAAATATTTTGATTTCATCTGCCATTTGTTTGATGCTGTTAATAGAAATTGTTATTTTCCCTTAAATTCACTTGGCCTTGCTGATTTTCGAATTTTTAATATTTCCAATGAAATCACTTCTGTAAGAAAAAAGTGTTTGAAGGCATTATTTCTGTATATAAATGTACACGTGTATCTTGTTTGTGCCACCCAACCTGCTAGCTGTATGAAATAGGTTATAAACTGGCCCAAGTCTTCATGTATATCTTCTCATGTTACTTCCCTTTGCTCTATCATGACATCAGTTGTAAAAGTATAACAAATTTAATGTGATTGCACCTACAATCATAGCAGATATGATTATTGTTCAGTTCAGTTTATATTCTTAACATTTTTTTTAAGAAGATTTATTAATATATTTTTTGGTTTACAGGACTCCTATTAGAAATCACAGGGTTCATTCAACGTTTCAAATTGAAAAGGATTTGTCACCGAGTGAAAGTTTTCAAGAGTCATCATCTCCGAAGATGGCAAAATCACCTTCTCTACAAAGAACTCATGCTGTCCATGCTATTCGGCAATCAGATTCCAGTTACAAATCTCATGAATCACCTAAAATTCAGAGCCCTCCGTCTGAACAGATGGCTGAAAATGGATTGCCCTTGATACCATCAGAAAGAGCCCCATCCATAAAAAGGCAAGATAGCTTTGAAATGAGATTACCTGAACTTCCTAAAATTGATGTCCATTCCATACAACGGCAATCTTCGAATACTTCAGACCCGGAATCTCCTATTTCTCCTCTTCTTACTTCTGATCCTAAAAATGAGAGATCTCATTCAAAGACCTTCAGCCGACCATTTAATACTTTTGATGATGTGCATCCAGAGCAGAAAGAGTCACAAGAGACACAGGATCACAAGCCTCCGTCCTTCTGGAGGCTTGCTGAACTTAGTTTTGCAGAATGGCGTTATGCTCTTCTAGGTAGCCTTGGTGCTGCAGCTTTTGGTTCTTTTAACCCTCTCCTTGCTTATACTATTGCATTAATAGTAGCGGCATATTATAAAATTGGTATCACTGATGTCCATCATGAGGTGAACAAATGGTGCTTGATTATTGCATGTATGGGCATCATTACAGTTGTTGCCAACTTTCTGCAGCACTTCTATTTTGGTATAATGGGTGAAAAGATGACTGAACGAGTTAGGAGGATGATGTTTTCAGGTAATTGAATAACTTTGGACTTCTTATCTTATTTGAAACATATGTTCATTTTTGGCTTCTCATGTATCCTCAACTATTTCTTATCTTTTCAGCGATGTTGCGTAATGAAGTAGGATGGTTTGACGAAGAAGAGAATAGCGCAGATACACTATCCATGCGCTTAGCTAATGATGCAACATTTGTTCGAGCTGCCTTCAGCAATCGCCTTTCGATATTCATACAGGAGACCTCAGCAATTGTTGTCGCAATACTTGTAGGCATGTTATTGGAGTGGCGAATAGCACTTGTCGCATTGGCAACACTACCCATACTTACAGTTGCTGCTGTTGCACAGGTTAGCTTCACTTTTATACCACTACATATAATATGAGAAGGATGACATTTCCAGAAATTTCCACTTATTGTTATTGGATAGATGCATCTTAAATCAACTGGCAAACAATCTACTGAATGTTACTCAATTTCCAGTAGTTGATCTTCGTAATGTGTTTGCCTTATTCCCGAAACTCATCATGGGAATTTCCCTCGAAAAAAAAACTCATCATGAGAAAAGTGCAAGTGAATGTTTTAGAGAATCTCAACTGGTTAGTAGTTTCGGGGCTAAACTAGGATGAGAACATTTTTTTAATCTCTTGAAATGTATGCTTGCGTTATAGAGACATTCACTTATGATGGAAATATCTAATATTTTCATCACTGTTATAGACATCCAGTAAAAATTACATAGTTACTCGTAGCATTTGCGTTCTGTATGCTACAGTTAGGCTGGTTGCAAAAAGGCATAGTTATTGGCAAAATGTATCAAGATCCAAATTTCATTAGGGGCTTCATTCTCCTCTGAAGAATCACTATTAGACAGTCCCAGTTTGCTAAATCGTCATCAATTTCTTTACATTTGTCCTCTTATAAGTTCATCAGTCTGACAAAAAAAAATTCATCAGTCCAATGCTGAGTTCTATGCTGAAGTAGATTTTGGTGTGTCATTCAGTTGCTTATTTTATCAACAAATTATTCTGTTTTGCAGAAAATGTGGCTTGCTGGATTCTCGAGAGGAATCCAAGAGATGCACAGGAAGGCTTCTCTGGTCCTTGAAGATGCAGTTAGAAACATTTATACAGTCGTGGCCTTTTGTGCTGGTAACAAAGTAATGGAACTATACAGATTGCAGCTTGGCAGAATACTGAAAAAGAGTTTCATCCTTGGAATGGGCATCGGTTTTGCCTTTGGCTTATCACAGTTTCTTCTTTTTGCCTGCAATGCACTCTTGCTTTGGTACACTGCTGTTTCTGTTAAGAATGGGTATCTTACGATCTCAACAGCACTTAAGGAGTACATAGTATTCTCTTTTGCGACTTTTGCGTTGGTGGAGCCATTTGGTCTTGCCCCGTATATACTTAAACGGCGGAAGTCACTCACCTCAGTTTTTGAAATAATTGACCGTGTACCAAAGATCGATTCAGATGACAACACTGGTGTAAAGCCACCCAATGTTTATGGAAGCCTTGAGTTCAAAAATGTTGAATTCTACTATCCAACTAGGCCAGAAGTAATGGTACTAAATAATTTCAGTCTAAAAGTCAATGGAGGACAAACAATAGCTGTGGTTGGTGTATCAGGATCAGGAAAAAGCACCATAATATCTCTAATTGAAAGATTCTATGACCCTGTTGCTGGTCAAGTTTTGTTGGATGGCAGGGATCTGAAACTGTTTAATTTAAAATGGTTGCGGAGCCACATGGGACTTGTTCAGCAAGAGCCAATTATCTTCTCAACAACCATAAGAGAAAACATCATATATGCAAGACACAATGCCACCGAAGGTGAGATGAAAGAGGCTGCAAGAATAGCAAATGCACACCATTTTATTAGCAGCTTGCCCCATGGTTATGATACACATGTTGGAATGAGAGGGGTTGATTTGACTCCTGGGCAAAAGCAAAGAATTGCCATTGCTCGGGTAGTATTAAAAAATGCTCCTATATTGTTACTGGACGAAGCAAGCTCAGCAATAGAATCTGAATCAAGTAGAGTCGTGCAAGAGGCCCTTGACACTCTTATTATGGGAAACAAGACAACAATTCTTATTGCACATAGGGCAGCTATGATGAGACATGTTGATCATATTGTGGTCCTAAATGGTGGCAAGATTGTTGAACAGGGAACTCACGATTCCCTGGCGCAGATGAACGGTTTATATGTGAGGTTGATGCAGCCTCATTTCAGCAAAGGTCTTCGTCAGCATCATCGGCTTGTTTAGGCAGTCGTCCTTAATATCCTTGTAAATTGTCTGGTCTCAATGATAAAGTTCTCTTTCACCCATTTTTTTTGGAAGCTGAGGAGTTTCCATGATGCGGGAAACAACACACGGCCTCTCCGTGCTGCTACGGGGAAAATTTTCTGGTTGCGGAAGTTTAGTGAAATTGGTGGAGAGAACTGCTGTGCTTCTAACATGGTAAGTTCCCTTGATGTTGTAATAGTTGACATGTGAAAATGACTAGGATAGTTAGGATTGATACTAGTTAGGGGATTTGGAGAACAATGTGCAAACAATGAGGCAATGTTGGGTGTGGTGTGTGGTGCATTAATTCTTTTGAGGCTTGCATCCCGTTCGATGGGTTGCTACCTCTATACTGTGTATTTATTGGTTAATCTAAAGGGGATCTGTGATATTTTCCTGTTGATCGCGGATAAAGGCGCTTTCTAATACTGAGCATCTGGTATATCGACTTACTATATGTTACCTGTTTCACAGCTTATAGGCTTTGTGATAACCTATCTTCACAAAGACCCATATGCTAATTGATGTACCTGCAAGTATGGATATGTTCAACACAGTAGATAGATTTCATCTTCTACGTTGAGAGGCAAGTTATAAGAAAATGCTTATTACTGACATCCATATGAGGAGCATACTTGTGTTGTTTTTTTTTTTTGTATTCAACCTTCCAATTCGTTCATGGATGAACAATTTTATCTTGCAGGCTGCCTTGCTGCAATGAATCTGGAATAGGTCCTCGTTCTCTTGGAGATGGTACTATTTTTAACCAAACCATCGTGCCACCTGTAGAGGCACTCGCCAACTCCGCATTCATATTGACGAGTGCAGAAATCTGTGTTTGAAATATGACCACGCTCTCGTTTTATGCACACATACGGAGAAGAATCCGGTCAACGTTTTATATACAAAATATCGAGCAGTATTCCCAAGGGAAAGAAATCTCGCATGTGGTTAACTTATCCTAGAAGCAAACGCCTGTTAGCTTGTTCAACCAGCTATTTTTGGCAATATTATGTGATTTTGTTCCTATTATTTTAATCGCACGTTATTATCTCTGCCCCTTTTAAGCATCTATGTTTGCTCTCAAACGTGTAAACAAGCCATAGCTTTATGTTTAGTTTGGGAAAATAAAAAAATATGAAAGAAAGCATACTCTAATATGCGTATTTTTAAACGAAAAATACTGTATACTCATAACTTCATCCTTCTAACTCATATTTTAAATGCTAAAAGAATTAATATAATTATTGTGTGTATCATTAAGAGAGATAATTGGGAGGAATTTGCTTTTCTGAATAATTTTTTAAAAAAGAAAATGATATGTGCCAGGTTCACATATCCATTGTTATTATTTATATATAGTTCTAAAGATTACATCCAAATAGTACAAGAGGTGATTCACTCAATCCCGCAACATATATTTTGTCATGTCAATAATATTTTCGATATAACATCGTTCATCTCTAAAGATGCAAGAATCACATTGGCACCAAATCGATCACATGTAAGCCATTCACATTGTTCTATGTCCCCTCGACATATAGCAATGAATGTGTTGCGAGGCTCCACCAAATTGAAATGAATTCTGAAAGGCTCTCCTTGCATTAATATTTCACATTTAAAAAATCGATGTTCAATGCTTTTCATAGGGTCTTCATAAAAAACATATGTGGTACACACTTTGGGATCCCATCTCATTCAATAACTTTGTGTTGGTAGCCGTTCCCTCCTAAGCAGCAACAAGAACACCTTGATCTTTATTAGTTTTTTGAGATGCCAAATGAGAAATGAGGTGGAGAGTCCATAGGTCAACATCTAAAAGTTGGATGTTAATGCTCAATACTTTGTGTATTTTTATTCTTACAAATTCATCCATCCTCCTTCATATCATCAATGCAATGAGTCTCAATTCTCTCAACTGAGAGTGGGGCAGCAAAATGTGGGGTCCACACCCGTTCCAATAGTTGATAGTAATTATATTTTTCTCTTCTGCCAATGCGTAAAGTATTGAGAAAGATATAGAAAGAGATTCTTCGTCCGATCCGATCATAGGTCTTCTTAGAAAAACGAAAATCTCTGCTAGAGCCAAGTGTTTTAACTGAACATTTTGCTTGCAAAAATAGTTTTTCAACGACACATGCTAACTTGGTTTGTCATCATGAGCAGATGAAGATCTAATCGAATTGTTGCGTCATCGCTCGTGCTTCCTGATTTGTTCTTAAAAGAAATTCCCTCGCGATCAAGGATTCACTAGTCTCCGGACCTCCGAACAGACCCGGACTCGTCAATCATTTTAGCTAACCAAAATTTTCGGATATTCTTATAGGACTGATAATTATAATTATTACCTTTATTCGTTCTGCCCGGGCTTGCAGTAGTGTTACTGGACGGCTTGATTTCATAAAGGACTAATTATGTAAAAGTTCTTACAAGAATTGCAATTTGTGAAGGATTTTAACCTTACACTGTGCTAGCACCTACTGCTGGTTCAGCCGGCAGCTATCAGTCCGAACCAAGCTATTTTTGCTTTGATCTTATACGCAAAAAGTTGGATCCATGTTTCTTAGGCATAAGGATGCTGCATGATCCCTTGACAGGGCAGATAAAAGTTCAATGAGCACGTACTACTCCACAGCTGAACTTTTTCAAACTGATTGCTTAATATTTTGCAATGGAGCAACAATAATTCTGGCCTGGGACCATGAATTTAAAGTTCAACGGAGGCAGAACCACACTCTTAACGAGTAGCAAGCTCCCAAGATTGTCGGCTTTTTATGAGTCTTATCTTGATATCTCCCAAGATCGTTACGAGGCACTTGAATGCAGAATCTGATTCAAGTCATTTTGGGAGTATTGAAGATAAGGATAAGTATAGATAAAACTGTGAAACAAAATCCATGGTCACACGCATATGGACACGTACTTATCAGGGTTCCTGTGAGGCTATTGAGTGCAACTGTCTAGCTTTCTGCTAGCAACTCGGATCAAATTGGACAGAAAGAAGCTACATATTGTAGTGTCAAAGCATTATGTCTATCCTCGTAGTTCTTTTCATGAAGAGAAAGTTTGAGCCAGTTATCCCTAGTAGCTTTTAAACAATCAGGCTAACTGAGAATGCCTTTTCCTCTTGGTCCCCTGGCTAGGATTCATTGTTTATCATTGCTTAGCGGCTAAGCAGGATGGATGCACTTGTGCACTGTACACAACTCCTGAGTACAGAAAGTTTTCAACCTGTGCACTACATCTGTAGAAATGCTAGTTCTGTCAATGACAGGCAAAAAAGAGATGGATCTTTATCTTGATTCATCACATAATGAAATGCTCAGTGGATTTCTTTGGTCTGAAGAGAACTCATCTCTGCTTGGATGATATTATTGTTTATTATTGTTGTTGTTCTTTAGAGTGATTTTAAAACATCTCATACATGATATCATCAATAAGTAACACCAGCCATGCAGGTCACGAACTAAATATTGAACTATAATGTAGTTGTCCAAAACGGTAAGGTTATGTGACTCATGTCTATTTAATTCATGATCATTATCTTTACATTTTCTTAATTGCGATATATCAATTATTGTGTGGTATGTTCTTTCGTGTCTTCCACTATCTGTGCTTTGCACTTTTCCCCCCTCTAAGAAGGGAGACATGTGCTGATCGGAGGACCACTTCCACCTACTTTAAAATGGAGGAAGAAGAGAAAGGTGCAAGGACACTCTTGTTGACTCTTTACCTGAATCATCTTTGATTATTGTGATGATGTATCTTTACCTCTCCACCATTTTAGCTGCAGGGAGCTAGTATTAGTCGGCATGTGATCCAGGCTTAGATGTGTATATAAAGTATGAAACAAGAAAGAGATAGATAGTATTTGTACAGAAAATATAAAGCACTTTTCTGAAATTAGCAGAAATTTCCACAAATATGGAAAAGATGGCGCCTTTTGGCTTTTATAATAATCGTACCCAAGCACCTCAACATCCAACATGTTTATTGTGACATTCTTCTTTCAGTTTAATATCACTGAATTCAAGAATCTGCCGAAGAACTTAGACTACTTGATAAAGTACCAAAGACACAATCATGGCAAAGCTTAAATGTTTCTGGTCATTGAGCAGCTAGGCACAGCGAATTATACTATGCTAGTGCAGTTTTTCCATCGTAATGAAAATCAATGAGATTGTTCTTCATAATATAAGATTAAGATATTTTTGAGAGGAATATGAGGTTAAATTAGTTAATCTCAGAGTTTATCATAAGCCTGATAGACAACTGTGTGCAGATCAAATTGCCCATTTGGAGCATATCTATAGATGATACTTTTAATTTCCAACAAAACAACTTGCATCATAGAATATTCCATAGTTGTTTCTAGTAAATAACAATGTTATTTCAACAGAGAGCCGCACTTTTGGCACCATTCATGGGCAAGAATGTTTGTCTTTCAAGAACAATAGAAGCTGGACTCTTTTGCTTTATGGTGAAGCACTAATTCTATTTTAGTCTGAAGATAATGCTAAGATAACTTGGAGCAGTATTATATACACAGGGAAAGTAAAAAAAAAAAAGGCCTAAAGCTCTTTTAGTCGACCACTTCTTTATCACCATTCTTTTCACTGCCTAATGATAACCACAAAAATCCTAGCTTTGAATGCATGATCCTCGACCACTATCCAAAGTTCCAAATTGTGACACAGTAATAGTTTCATCTGTAGGTATCAAAATATATCCTACTCCAATATCTTCTTCAAAGCCTTGCATGCATGGGAAAGAACTGTGCAGAAGTACAAGAATGGGATGCATCAGAACTTGACATAGGAAACCTTTGTAAAGCAAATATCCATTCTCTGGTTTCAGGTTAATGAATACGACTGGCTTGTCATCAAATATATATCTTTGTCATCAATGATACAGAACATGAAGAGGTCTGTTAATCTGTCATAGAACAGAAGTATGATTTTATAATATATCTATCATGACTAGGGCTTAGGCCATGATTAACATTTCATTTTCTTATGTTCCAAACACCAACTACCACAAGATCAGTTCCACTAAAATATATAGACTGGTCGGTTTTGATTGTACATAATGATTCTTCATCAATGAGTTGCATTCAACAGCAGCACATATCATAAAAAGAACATAGATTGATAACAGTGCTTATATTGATTTACATTCGGCCTAAAACAACTCTTATAAGATTGAAAGCAAAAGGCAGTTTTCTCTAAATATTACAGTGCTCTCCGTATAGATATAGTACATACAGATTAACACAGCCTGATCTTTGTTACATAGGAAGGGGTTCCTGCGTGATTCTACTTTAAAGCTTTTGTACACGAATTCATCATCCTGACAAGTAGGCTTCTGCATCAAGGTACATCTCACATGACATCTATGGACGAGTAAATTAATTAGATACAAAGCTAAGCATGTTGGTAAGGTTCTTTACTGTGCTGGTGCTTGAAGCTCATCATGAGGTCAGGCAGCATCTTGAACTCGTCGTCGTCAATCCGCCACAATGACTCGTAGCAGTCTTGCCACACCGGGAAAGGCATCGAAGGAGTCGACACATTGCAAGCTGCTGCATCGTCGAATCCCAACTCCCTGACGGAATTCGAATCGGCGATCTCGTTCCATATCTGATCCATTAGACCCTCCCCAGTGGTGTCCAGCCCTGCAGCAAGAGAGCTGCTTCCTTCTGTCGTGCTATCCATGTCATATTGCTTCAGATTTGTCCCAAGTTCTGACGCAGGCTCGTTGGTGGAGGAGAAGAGATTGCTCGAAGAGGAGCAGGTTGAGGAAGAGGAGGAGAGGGACGTCGACGACGACGAGCTCCTCTTCCTCTCCTGCGCCTTCTTTCTCATGTGCGTCCTCCAGTAGTTCTTGATCTCGTTGTCTGTGCGCCCTGGAAGCCTCCGAGCAATCCGAGACCACCTGCAAAAAGTTATACATGCTGCGTCAAAGACGAGCGACAACTACATGAACATCTAAACGCCGACTCATAATTAAGATTGATAAAATACTAAACCTGTTGCCCCATTTGGCGTGCAGCTCGAGCACGAGGTGTTCCTCCTCCGGTGTCATGCGGCCGCGCTTGAGGTCGGGGTTGAGGTAGTTGACCCATCGCAGCCGGCAGCTCTTCCCGGTCCTTTTGAGACCTGCACGCAAGGAATCCAAAAAAAGCCATGCAAAGGAGAGGGGTTAACAATTAACTGTTATCTTTTTGGCACCACCGATGGCGTCCATGCATGCACGTTCCTATTACTACGACATATGATCTGTACGTAGTCCTAGGAAACGGCCTGCTAATGGTTTTTATATTTTTTCCCCCACCACCGCTTCAAACCTGACACCTTTGCTAACAAATCCCAACGACGTTCACCGAACAAGCGCACAAACCATACCAGTTGGACGTCCTCCTGCTCCGTCCATGGCCCCTTCCGCATCTCCTCCTGCTTCGCCAGCTGCGCCATACTTGTAAATTTGCTCTCTTGCTGATCTTTCTCTGAGGTCTGGTACTTAAACAAGAACAAACAACAAGAACAAAGTTGTAGTAGTAGCTAGTAGCAGAAGTAGAAGATGATACGGAGACGGCTCCTGTTCCTGGTGTTCTTCTTAATTTGTCTTCTGATCACTCTTTTTTTTCTAATCTTCGTCTTCTTTCCTCTAGTGGACAGCACCCATGCATGCACTCAAATCTCGTCTGGGATGATGGCTTTTGGCTTTTGCTGCCACTGCTGCTCTCGCATTTATAGGCCGCACGGACGCATGTCCAGGTGATGTCATGTCTCATTCCTGCGCTGATTTGTGGCCTGATGAAATCTTGATAAAACCAACTTATAGTGGTCGTAATGGTTACAAGTAGCAAAACAAATTTAAAAAAATCTAGTTCATGAGAGGATTTTGTTGCAAATTTTATGAATTGTGGAAAAGGGACGAAACAGTAATCTGATTGGCTCCAGGCTCAGTTACATGTCATTGAGAGGACATATATGCATCTTATTCCAAATGCCAAATTATGATAAATATATATGGCCATGATAGCAAGTGGAGCTTCATTTGTAGGACCTATAAGGACTAACAATGAAAGCTGAACCATGCATATTATATGTTGTATTTACCAGTTGGTCTCCCTATGTATATATATTAAGTTTCAATCTAACAATTATGCTATTTTTAGCTCAAATATCTCATGATATCTAATGTCATGGAGGAAATTTCCTGCAAGGGACAAAAGCTCAGTGCCAAATCCTCTGACTTCTTGATCAACGGAGGAGTCGGCAGCCAGCAGCAGTACGAACATCATGCTGTTGTAGGTCCATGCATGAAGTTGACCTCCACATTAGATGATGTTCATCTTTGTTTGATAGGCGAAATTTCATATCATATTCCTCTTAATATTTATCTGATGGAAAGGTAGAGCATGCGTATACATAAGGGAACCTTTGTGATGCTGGATTCCTCGAGATGAGCACTGTTGGAAAACTATGCAGGTAGGACAAGTTATGATCACTTCAATCCTAATAAGTGTGAATATGATGTTATATTAAGTTTCAGATTTCTCATAAGTAAATTGGTCAAGAAAGCCTTCATTAATTGCGCCCTCCACGAGCATTGTTAAAAATTCAGCATTTAGCATTATCGATTGCGCTATTTTTTTTTCCTTAATTGCACTGTGACTCATTTCTTTTATGTATTGTTCCAGGTAGAAAAAGCTTTTGTCCTCATCCACATAAAAAATCGCAAACCTCACATTTGCAAAAGATTGAAGAACTGTTGAATTCGCAAACTCCACATTTGAAAAAGATTGAAGAACGTCTGAAGCAGTAGAAAGCTACGACTTCACACGCAAAAGTGTGTTTTCGGTCAAAAAATAACGTTACTTAAGGGTTCATCGTTAGTAAATGAAGTATACCCGTGAAAATACGTGTCATCATAGAACATGCCTCTTCCTCGCAACAAGGTAGATGTATATGGAACTATTGTTAATTGACTAATCTGATAAAAATTATCGACTGTTGAAATAATTCTTTCGAAAATTGTTTCTAGCGCAGAAATTCAAGATTATTAGCTCATTCATATTTCAATCAAAAGCTCGGCTCTATCTTGTTTGGTTATATTTCCTGCGTTTTTAATCCTGAATGAGTGTGTTTCTTATCAATATCCTGTAACGCTAGTGCGCAAATTGAGCCAAAAGAATAGATGGGAGTGGAAATGATACCACCAGAACGTGATGTGGATGCACTACCCCGCACAAGTGCAGTCTTGGACAAAAAAAGCACAACCCCGAGGTCAGATTGGTACAGGCAGGGATAGGAGCACAGTTTTAATAGAAGAAACACCATGGCAGCATGATGTGGATGCCACCATTCTCTTCCCTTTCCCGCCCTCCACTTGGCCCATTTTTATCCTCTTCACCTCAACTTTTCCAGCAGGTTTCTTCATCCCACTGTTAATTGTTTATTCCATCTAAAATCCCACCAATGTCATCTTTGGTTTGGATGCCAGCAGAAAGCGTTTGGTTATCATGTCATTACAAGGAGGGGGTAGGCGGGAAACTGTGGAAGCAATATGAATGGAGCCATTTGTGCATCTTTGCCACCACTTTGGAGGGTTGTTGGATGGTGGCGCGGTGACCTTTTAATAGTGTAGGAATAGGATGTCATCTGCTGATCTTTCAATTCATGGAACACTGCAGGTGGATGCCTGAGGATGGGTACATAAATGGAGAAAAAAAAAAGGAAAAGATAGATAACATAGGCCAAGGAGGCAGAGCCGTAGGAATGACAACCTTTACCCAGGCTTTCAGTTGCCTTTACTACATTGAAGAATCTTGGAAAAGAAAAAAAAAACATTTGCTTCAAACAAGCAAGAAAATAAGAGTTAATACAAATAAACTTTAAAGAAATGCATCCCTGAGAACTTCACCAAAAAATTATTTAAGAAAAAGAAAGTGCTAACAAAGCGAGTCCTACTTGCAGCTTTTTGGCTCCCACCATTCTGGACCACGTTGCTTTAGTAAACCGATATGGCAGAGCTCAAGGAATGAGAAAGAGCAATGTTAAGTTGCCTTGTCTCGCGAGTTCCCATGATATATGATAACACATGGGGCATTGGAGGGAAGCGATTAAGATGACAATATTTGTGCCTCTTGCAGTCAATCATAAATTATACTGCCAAACGTAGTGTTCTAATCTGTGCAATCCGAGCTTACAACAACATTGGCTTTGAGCTGTAACGCCTCATATTCTAAAAAAGAAAAAAAAAAGAGGAGTTAATTTCATTTAATGGGAGGCCAACAGTTGCAAGGGAAAAAAAGTCAGGTAGAACACAACTCTTAGGATTCTAATTTCATCACAATCTTTGAAATTCAACCCCAACTCTCGGAAGTCCTATATATATTATTTACTACTGAAAAATCTCTTTTTCGCCTCAACTCAATTTCTTTCTCTTCTTCTCCTTGTTTCTCTTCTCCCTCCCAAACTCGAAAGAGAGAGCAAGGACGAACATCAACTACACATCAACAATCCAAGGAAATCGTGGTGCAGACCAACATTAGAAATTCCATTGTCAAAAGGTGTATTTAATAGGATTCAACAATAATATTAAAATAATTCAAGTTAGTTTCAAATTGATTTTTAATCTTATATCGATTATGTTTATATGCTCATATCTGATTTTTACATCATGGTTAGATATAATTTGATTATGAGAATGAAGAAGATTTATTTTATGATATATTGTCAAGACTAAAAAGGATGTTATTAACTTCAAAGAGCTATCAAAGGAGGAATAAGTGATCTACATAGGCAACAACACTATCTGGATATTTAAGGAACTGCTGAGGATAAGCTGTATTTAGGGGACAACTTTATGATACTCAAGCATATGTTGTACCAGTATGCGTCAGAAATTGTGTCTGGACAACTTTATGATACTCAAGCATTTGTTGTATCAGTATGTGTCATAAATAAGACAAAATTTGATTTTGCTTCTCATTCTTTTGCAGAAGGATTTTGAAGTAGGTTCTATAGTGGTCGAGTCATCATAGGCAAGAACATGAAGGTCTATGCAATCGGAAGGTATGTGCCCGATCATGACCTATTTCGCTTGAATGTACTAAAGAGTGATCTTCTTAATATACTTTATGTTATTTGTTTGACTATGATATCTGACATGAGAGATTATGATATCTAAGAAACTCAAAAATAGAATAAATAAAAAAGATGAACTTAGTGTCCAACAATTTTTGCGCAAGGACAATGTCTTGTGAGTATTATTTTATCGAGAAAATAACAAGGATCTCATTTTCTATAGGACAAGGTCAACTGAGTTGTTGAAACTAGTTCATTCGGATATTTGTGATCCATTTCTATGTACAAGAGTAAAGAGTATTTCGTTATATTTATTGACGACTACTCTAGATATTGTTATGTATACCTTTTAGAAAAAAAGTCAGAAGCTTTTAACACTTTCAAGAGGTACGAGACACAAGTTGAGAAAATATTAAGAAGATCTATAAAGTACTTAAGGATAAAAATATGAGGAGAATATACCTCTAATGAATATAATGAGATGTATGTTGTCCCCTCTCGGATATGCCAAAACGCTTTTGAGTCGAGACAATAATGAGCGCAAGTTACATACAAAATATGATTCCCACTAAATTCGTAGAATCAACGCATATGCATTGTGGAATGACAAGAAGTTTGAATTGGGTCATGTAAAGCACATATATTAGTTTTCTAGTCAACTCAACAACAAGCTGAACTTTAGGATCGAAATATGCATGTTTATTGGATATAGTGAAAAATTCAAAAGGTATAAATTCTTTCATCAGGAAAATGTCTCATAGGGAGTTGTGATGTTACCTTTCTTGATAATGAAAAAAGATCAGGTTAAAGAGAATGATGATCCCCTAATGATTCTAGGAGATGATTGAGACAACTCTAAATATACATTGGGTTATTCAACAATGGGAGTCGATGTTTCACAATATGATATATCTTTGCAAGAAGTGAAGGAACTTGTCATTTCTACAAGTTTAACTAGCACCAATAAAAGATCTCAAATAACACCCGTACATTTGGATAACTATGTTATGTACAAGTGTGAGGCATCATGTTGTTCCATTGATGTTTAGATAAAACATGTACAAATCTTATTTCATGTAAAGAAGCGATAATTTTTAATGAGTTGAAATCATGATCGACCACCATGAAAACTAAAATAGACTCAATCAATAAAAAAATGTAGTGCGTGCATTATGTGATTTTTAGGAAGGTAGGCAATCCATGTAGTGCAAATGAGTATTCAAGAAAAAATATTAGGTTGATAGTTCTCTTGATAGACACAAAACGAGATCGGTGACCAAGGATTACACTTGGCAAGTTTGAATAGATTTTTAGGAGACTTATTCTTCGACGACTAAGTTTGCATCGATTTAGATGATATTAGCGATATATATAAACTTTTTATTGTTCCAAATGAATGCCAAAACAACTTTCTTGAATGAAAATATGTCGGAAGACTTATATATGCGACAACTTGAAGGATTTTGGGTAAAAGGTTAGAAGAATCAAATGTATAAGCTTCGAAAATCATTGTATGAATTAATATAATAGTTTAGATAATGATACTTGAAGTTTCATGAGATGATAATTTAATTTGATTTCATGATGAACAAATTGGATCATTGTATATACATTAAGAAAAAAATAGATCAATTTTGTGATATTATCACCGTATCTAGATGATATACTATTTACCGAAAATGATATGGAGATGCTCAATGATATCAAGGACAAATTGAGCAAGTGATTTGAGATGGCAAACATGAGAGAGACAAGTACCAGACATTCAAATCAATAGTGATAGAAACTCAAGAAGTTTGGTTTAAGTAAAAAAAATAGTGCATTAATAAGGTATCAAGGATATTCGGAATGTAGAATAGCAGTCTCGCACTGCCACATCTGGTGATTGAGAAAAGATTGAGTAAAAGTGAATGTCTTGATGCAGGGCAAATCTTTAGGTGAGCCTTATGCAGTAGGGTTGTTCACGGGTCGGGTTCGACCCGACCCGAACCCAAACCCGAACCGACTCGACCAACTTTGGTCGGGTCGGTTTGGGTCGGGTCGTGCCATTTTTGACATGCAAATCCGATCCAACCCGACCCGTCCAAAGTCGGGTTGGATTGGGTCGGGTCGACGGGTCACCCGATCATTTTTTTTATTTTTTTATTTATTTTTTATTTATTTTTTATTCATTATTTTATTTTTTAATATTTAGTATGAATCATTATATCTAGTATTCATTTTACAACATAAAAAAGCTTTTTAAAATATTTTATTATGATATATTTTAACTTTTAAATTAAATTAAATCTTTAAATTTAAATAAAATAAATTTAATTTTAAAAAAAAAGTAAAAAAAATCGGGTCATCGGGTCGGGTTGGGTTGATTCGGGTTGGAATTTCCCAACCTGTACCCAACCCGTCCAAGGTCGGATCTTGGTCAGGTCGGGTCGGGTCCGATCTGACCAAGAAACCAAACTGACCCAATTTAATTTGGGTCGGTTCGGGTGGCCGGGTTCACCGGCGGTCACCCCTATTATGCATAAGCAATGGAAAGTCTGATGTATGTGATGCCATATACAAACCCGATTTGACTTATGCGGTAAGTCTGGTTAACAAATTTCAAAGTAATCCAGGGAAGACTTATTGAGAAGTCATTAAGGGGATATTGTGAGTATATTGCTTGCATTACAATAACAACACATGTAGTATGGCTCAAACGTGTCATTTTGGAATTATGGCTCGATCTAGTTAGAGGATCATTACTTTGTATTATGATAATCAAGCACCGATAAGCTTGATACAGAGTGGAGCCAACAATTAAAAAAAAGCATATTGAGATTGAGTGTCACTATATTCAAGATATCATGGATAAGAAGGAAATGACAATGTTCTACATGCCTACGAATATGTTGGTTAATTCTCTCACAAAGAAAATGACAATCGAAACTTTTATCAAGTATGTGATCTTAATGAGACTTAGGAATATTTGAGTCAATATGAAGCATTCATGGATATTGAAACTTCATGACATGATATCCAGTTAAACTCCTCACGGATAGTGGGATTGGTAACATAGTGATCACATCGGTCAAGTGGGAAAATGTTGTATATGTGACGGTGGTGACTACTCCTTAGAAGCGTGTGGACGATAGCTCGACAAAAACACATATTGGCATTTATTCTCCGTTGATGGCACGAGTAACTGATAGTGCCAACTCATAGCCTTGCACTTGTCTTATTTTAAGTTTAAATCCATGCCAATGGATGACGACGTAGACAACTTGAGCAAAGAGTTGAATCGAGAATTAATGGTGGAATCCATTTTGACAGCGAAGAGGAGAAATCTATGTGCGGATGGCCAAAATTGAATGGGGTGGATGATTACGAGCACTCGACCAATAAAAGGGAACTAGACATGTATCGGGAGCCCAATCCATTGTTCGAAATCTCCACTCCCACTCTTCTCTCTTCATTTTTTTTATTCTTGATGTGTGCACGTTAGTGGCATCTTTTGCTTGAATATGTACACCATGCATCATCTTAATAGTGTGTACATGAAGAAAATTTTCATGCACATATCATGGCAAAGAGCTAAGACATGTTGTGGTGCCAAACAGATCAGCGGCAAGGAGTCGGAGGCGGCGGAGGCAGGAGGCGTTAGAAACGGCGGAGGCAAGAGGCGTTGGAGGCGGGAGGCAGCGTCATTTTTTTTCTGGATGAGGAAGAGAGCCGTCTGCTTTTGGGAGTGGGGAGAGGGGAAAGAGCTGAACCCGGTTTTTTTTGGAAGGGACACAGAATCTGGTTCTTTTAAGTTAATCTGTGCAATCTGGAGCGTCAAACCGAAGTATGATGGATCCAACGCTCCAAAATAGTTGCTCACATGGTGCATACAATTTTTTTGTATGCACCCTAATATTCCTTATATATATATATATATACTTAGTCAATATACAAATTATTATATTCATTTTATTTATTAGGGATAATAAAAATGTAGTATAAATATCACATGTTAAGAGGATTTCTTATTGATTTAGATCTATAATCATAAATAAAATTAAAAAAAACATAAATGTGCCTCTCAAAAAATTTCCTTAATTTCCTTCGTTTCGGCGCCCTCGTATCATATAAAATATATCACTACAATCATAGCTCATCTCTTGTTGAAAAATGAAAACTCTAAACATGACTAATAAGTCTACTCTCATTAAGAATACCCATAATACCATTCCTAATTACAATATGGATCGCAACATATATTTCATGCTCATTAAATATTGTTCCCATGGTGAATCTTCGATCAGGACCCGACTTCTAAGAATTTTTCCTTGCGGAGGCATGGATAGGGACATAGTATTTCCGCATCCCAATTTGGAGATCTTGGCAGAGATTATTGCATACGTCCTGCGGATTTCCGACCCTCGCGCGCACACACGCACATATATATATATATATATATATATATTGTGTGTGTGTGTATCATGTCAAGCATATTATATGCGATGAATTATTTATTTTTAATTCATATTATTGTGTTTTGCCATATAACAAATGTATTTATGTGACACTTAATGTGAAATATTTTTCAAATGTTAATTATGCATGAATGTAAGAATTAATTTTTGGCATTCATGCTATCATATTGTAGAAAATTTTTTAAATAAATTTTCTATAATTGTATGACATATAAATTATGCATATTATAGCTTTATGCATTTTAACATTTCCATATTATGTTATATTAGTACGACACTTAAGTAAATTTGCATGTAAATTGTGATATTCATATGATTCTATTTTTTTAAAAGAAAAAGAAAAAGTGCATATATGAATATGTGTGGCATATGTGTTTGTGAATTCATGTGAAATTTGTTCATATAAATGTACAAAATGCATGTTTGTCACACCTAATTAAATTTTTCATGTGAAATTACACAATTATTTAGTTCATCATATTATCTAAACTTTATGATAAACATTTCATTTCTTTATGATAAGAAATATGTGCATACAAGTATTGTGTTACAAATCATGTTTTCATGTAATAATAATTTTTTCACACGACATGACTTGCATATTTTTGTGATATGTTCAAAGTTTATGTGATTAAATTGATTAACATACTAGGCATGATATTATAAAATATTTTTCATTGTTAATTTGGTCGACAAAAAGAATAATTTGAAACCTTATAAGCATTGTTGATTCTTGCAATTGTTTTGCGCAATGAATGAGTAAATAGACACCAATTATGATTGCGATATTAATAAGTAAAAGTACATCTCCAATTATGTTTTAACATTTTAGAATGACATTGTTAATTTAAGTAAAACTATTTGAAGAAGTCAATTATGGAAATTGAGTTTGTGTGATACTCAATAATGATGCATGAAGCTCTTTGTAATTGGTAGATAGTTTTGATCGTAAGAAAGTATGAAACTTAGCATTAGCACACTTCTTTCTATTTATTTTATCCTTTATTATTTTATATACTAAAAGAATAACATCTTTATGACACATTTTCTTAAAAGGTAAACATGTGTTAACTAATGAATGTTCCTTGGAATATTCTTTTTCTTTCATCTTTTACTTTTTATGTTATTTAATACAATATTAATGTGGATTCTTTTTTCTCTTTGGGTTACTATTGTTTTCAAACAGTTACTATCTATTTAACAACATATCATTTTTTAGCTAAATAACTACTAATTTATTTTGTTATTACTTTTTTTATGGTTCTGAATGAGAAGCATGCAAATAATATAAAATTGATTAAGAAAATATTAAAAAATAAAATCATATAGTTTGCCAAAAAATTCAATATATTCTAAAATATCTGAGTAACAAACAACAATAAACAATCGGGGGAGGGGCAGAGGCATGCATGTAAACGCACTGGTTGAATTAAAGATAATAGCAGAATTTTCAAATCTATCATTTTGGCTACCAGATGAATTTGGCCAATTCTACGCACTCGGGCTCGAGTCAATCCATTTACAAACATTTTAGTTCTTTTGTTGGAATTTAAAATTACCCATAAAGTTTTATCATTTTTTTCTTATTGTTATCCTTTGAATGTGTAATTAACTTGTTGTCATGTCTTAAATTATTTTCTTATTGTTATCCTTTGAATGTGTAGTTAACTTGTTGTCATGTCTTAAATTCATCGAATCTCAAATAAATCATGTACAATATGTAATTTTATATCACTATATATTGTTTTTATATATAACTAAATTTAATTTTTTTATCATAAACAACATCATTTCTCTTCCAACTAACTATATTTTTTTATTATTTTGTATATAATTATGTCATTTGCTACAATTGTATTAGTTTTGATTAGTGATTGTTTAACAATATATTCCAAAAACATATATGTTATGTTTTAAAGTTATGTCATTATTCACAAGTCGTAAAAAACGAAAATTTTTATCAGCACAAATTTTGAAATAATAACGCAATGGTTTTTTGTACTCTTGAAGATTAATTTTCTATTGATAATACTTGTTATATAAATTATATGAATATATATATATATATATGTATATATATGTATATACATATATATATANNNATATATATATATATATATACATACATATATGTGTGTGTGTGTACGCGCGCGCGCCCGCGCGTCTGTGTATAACTTTTTTATAATATTATTTTGAAAAATTGAGGTTTAATTATTTAATGATAAAATCAACTAAAACATAATTATAGATATTTAACTATTTATTTAGACATTTGATTATCATAAAAGTACATATTTATTTGTTTAATAAAGTTTAGAATTATTTATTATTTATCAAATATTTAAATTTCTAGCTCAAGTGACAACGTCTTTGCCTCCAAATAATATTTTTTGGAGAGAAGTTTTTTCTAGAAATGTAAAAAAAAGTTTGAGTAAAAAAGTATAGAGGAGATCATTGTCAAATATCTTGAAAACATTTTAATAATAAATTTCTGTTATTTTTAGTGAACTAAATCAATTCTGGCTCCGTCGCTGTAAACAATAATAAATAGTGTAATAGGAAAAATAGATGAAGCTAAAACAAAATAATTGTTATTAAACAATAGTAACTGTTGGGAAAAATGCTATATTAATAACGTATTAAATAAAGAGGCAAGTATAAATAAAATAAATGATGAAAGAAAGATATTTTTTATTAACACTTATTTACGTTTTCTGAAAAAAATCCCTAAAGTCATTCATTAATTAACACTTGTTTACTTTTTAAATATATGGTATGATCGTATTTTTTTTATAATATATACAATGATAGAAGGTAATATAAGTGGAAAAGAGTGACGTTTATGTTATCTCATATATTATACTATTCAATGCGAGCATTTGATAAATGTTATTTGATGTGTTTAACCTTCATTCATTTATTCTGACAATTTTGAGCATTTATTCATAATTTTAAAAAAAATATTATAAAAAATAATATTCAAGAAAATTGACCAGTGAAATGTGATCTTTTTACCACTACAAAGAAAATAATAGGCTTGAAAATCATCAAAGAAATGTTGTCCTAATAATTCACGTTCACCTTTACCTGATACATTAAAATTTGTGGTCTTTTTTCCTGTAAAATGTAAATTAATATATTATAATTATATAAAAACATAACAAATATTATAATTGATATCAAATTTCATTTGAAATGGTCCATAGCGCTCTTAAACAATGAGCCCATTGAGGAATGTGAGCAGGCCATTGGAGCCCAAGGCTTGGTCCACTTCGATACATATGTAACGTTTTGGATATCACCGTATCGGACGTTACAACGCTTACTAACTGTTATAGAACATTTCGATACTTCGATCCAGCAAGAGATCGGTCCATTTCGGTATCGGTTTGGCGTCGCCGGCTCCATCTGCAAGGAAACAAGCTACTCGATCGCGCAGTGGGTTTGCTTTCCCTTTGCATCCATGGACGCGTCGAAGCTTCTTAAGGAGAAGAAGTTTTGGATCGCCTCCTTCATCGTCGCTTGGGCCGCCGCTCTCCAGGTAAAGGAAGGATTTGGTGAAAAAACTCATCTTTTGACTTCGTTGGTGAATCAAAGTTGTGGCTTTTTTTTTTTTCTGATTCGTTTCATTTCCTCGTATAATTTCTACCGCAGGGGCACATGATGTGGATGCAGAAACAGGATGCGTTCAAGCAGAAATTTGGGGACTTGGACGATAAGAGAGTCGAAGAGAGATAAAATAAGTAAAACATACTGTTTTTTCTCTCTCTTTTTTTTCCTTTTTTTGGCTGTCATTTTGATGAAGGCACAGTATAGTTTAAATTTTTGTTTGTGCTGTTGCTCGAGTTCGATTACAAGATACTGCTTGAAATATTTATCATATCACAAATTTTTCCCATCTTCCAGTTGGATTTCGAATCAGTAAATGTTATGCTCCCGTTTGCCTCGAGGGTTATTGGTACTCGATTTCTTTACTATTATGTTGTCGATTGGACATTTTTGACCAATCGCACCTGAACTAAAACAATAGGCGTGGAGCCATTTGAGCGTATATGCTTGTTTTGGTTATCCATCTGCAGCAGCTCTTTTACTTGTAGATACAATTCACTATCAAAAGTTTGGAAGAGAGGATCAGAGGATGGATCTTAGATAGATGGCATAAGTTTTGATGTTTGAGGAATTTTTGGATGTTGGGCAAAACCGTATGAAGATGATGCCTTGGTGCTGCCAAAAGAAGAATAAATGATGTTTATAGTTCAGATAACTGCATAGGAACTTCATGAAATAACAATGTACATCTAAACAATCCTGCAGATAGATCGATTTGAGAAAAATTATGCTGTCCCTTTCATGTAAAGGATGCTTTCAGAAAGCAGTCCCTAGGTTTGTTGGAGTACGGGGAAGTTGAGGCAATATATCTAAAAATTATGCTCTGAATAAATGATGTTGGATCTAATTTTTTTGGACCCGTCTAATTTTAGCTTCTGGCATGCAGGACTTCCTTGTGCAACATGGTAACAAAAAGTAGTGCTTCCGGTCTTGACTTCGGTGAATTATGTAACTATATAACAGAAAATGGAGAGCAGAGTCATATAAACAATTTTGGCTATACATCTAGGACGGGTTCTTGTATGATGCTATGGATTTGAAAGGCTATTTTGGACAAGAGAATTATGTTGTTCTAGATTGACTTGTTGAAGTTGGCTCTTGTTCTCACATTATGCTTGACCTCACGGTTTGTGAAGAGGCCATAATTTGAGATTGTTTGTTGGTTGATTGAAAGATTAGATTTTCTCATGTTAACTTCGTATCATAACTTCGGTTTAAGATATAGAATTCGATACAATTTTCACAAGAAGAATCGACTTTACTTCAAGCTGTAACAGTGAGCAAGCACAAAAAAAGGGAAAAAAGAAATGTAACTAAGGCTACTTTGGACATCAGAAATTGCGTTCCTTCTAACTTGGCCGTAAAAGACACTCCAAAACTTCCTGCTGAAAAAACAGTAAATCCAAAACCTTTTCCTATCTTATATGACAAACAAAAGGTTAATAAAGACGAGTGGGAAGTCGTCCAACTTGATGGCTTTGAAGACCACCGTTTCTGGTAAATGAAGTAGATAGCCTCTCATCGACATTATTTGAGAAGAGATCTTGCCAGGTGCTCACGAGCTGTTGCTAAGGCTTGAGATATGGTCTGAAAAAGGAAAACACATGCCGGTAAAGGGACCAAACTTATTCACATCATAATTCATAAGCAACCGAAAAGCCAACTTAACACTAAAAAAAGGTGAAAGATGGTATAATGATAACACCTGCTCTGACAAGGATGTGGCTCCTTCAAGATTATTTGCTGCTACTTTTGAAGCAATGACGCTTGCCTCTGTTTCCAGTATAATCCTGTATAACATGAACACGAGATCCTAAGATCCTCTATAAACTATCTACTGTATGGACGACACAATTCTCTACATTTCAGCTTTACTGAATATGAAGATTGATTGATCAACTCAAAAACTAATGTGTACTTGAATAGTACTTACATCTTAATACTACATGAATTTTAGTTTCCCTTCTTCCGAACTTTCTGAGAAACATACTAAAGACACTATTAATCTAATAAAAATGTTATGTATTTCAAAACTTATTTTTGCAGCCTTTGAAAGAGTTTTAGGTTTCCAGGACATGATATATGTTAATAGTTTAACTAGAAGAATTTTCTTTATTATCTCTATATAAGAAATTGCATTCCAGATTAGAAGTTATCATAAGGGCTAACAGGTAATGTTAAGATTTAAATATTAGTATGAAATGCATACAGTATCTTACCCTCCATCAACAACTTCATCAAGACAAAGAAGAATCAAATCCAAGTTTTCCAATGCTGTCCTTTTATCAACATTGTTCCTGGGAGAGCACAAGTTAGAAGAAAAAGAAACACAAAGGTTTACCAAATATTATTTATCCTGTTATATTTGAAAATTTAAGCCGACAGACCTTAGGAGAATACCAACAGCATCAAAAAATCCCTGAAGCACTGTGGCTATGATAACTTCATTCTCATCATCTCCTCCAGTAACAAAAAAGTGCAGATCTTGAATGAACTTGTAGACAACAACATAGTTGTCAATCAATGCTATCTCCGCTGTAGATTGTCACAAATATCAATGATCCAAAAAGAATAGGAACATAACCACTACGAACAACATAATAAGAGAGGATAATACTTTTTGGCGAAAAGATCATAGCAATGGGATTTGGTTACTATTTAATCAATTCTGAAAGGAGATATAGAGTATCTTTTATGCAATACCAACGTAAGAACTAAGAGATGGCTCTCCCATGAGGTTGACTCATTTCCCATTAAGATATTGGAATAAATTGCATAAGTATTGATATTCAAGATAATCCCAATAGAAGTCCATCAATGATGGTTCATTAAAGTCCATTGGTTTAGACTCCTTCCCCCTTCCCTAATACAATAAAGATAGAGAGGGGCCTGAATTGCACTGTCGAGATACACACTGGATGTGTACACCAAGACTTCCTCTCTCTCCCACCAGGATTAAAAACTGATGCTTCCTTGGCCGTGTGGAACATGGATGAGCATTATTTCTTTCCTACGTGTAATATAAGAAGACTTAAATATTAAATATAATTTTGCAAAAAAATATTTTCATTGCAATGGCTTATGTATCTAAGCTACCAAGTTGCCATTGTCAAGTATACAAATAAAATCTTGAAAAAATTTAAGCACATTGTCAGTGTGAAAAGGTCAAGCAATAAAGAACCAAGCTGCAAATAATTAACTTTCAAAGAGAAGGACCACCTCATAGAGAGTAAAATGCAAGTCAAGGGATGGGAAGCAGGAACCATCTACCAGGATAACACAATATTGCAAAGTAGGCAGTAAATTCAAATATGAAGAGGATCCCTTAGTCAAATGATATATTATGCCTTCACGAGATCAAAAACATTTCATTTTTGAGGGAAAAGCACAAGATCAAAATATGCTTGACATAAATAATGATATTGAACAAGAAAAAGAATCATGAAGCATGTTGCACGTCCTTTGGCTTGCTAATGAAATGTTCTGTGATTACTTGTAGACTTAGATGTTGAAGTCGAGATATACCAAATTTTTAACTAGTCTGTTCTAGGAACAATTTATATTTATAGTCAATAAAGCTGGTGATTGATATGAACTATCCTTGAAATCAATCTACACATTCTTGATAACCTAAAAATTGGACATTTTTTTACAAGCTTTGAAATTCCCAGACATCATGGCATACAGTATCCGTTCCACTATCTATATGCTTAACTTCTCTGCAGCCGCAGTATAGTATGCATTTTACCTTCGGTGCGAGCATTAGTCTTCATTGTCTTTGTAAATACAGATTTCTCAAAAGCCAATTTTGCAGCATGATTTGGCCAATCGTCTGTATAGTATTTTACAGCAACTCGTTTCCCCTCAGAATCAAGCATTAGAACATTCTTAATGGATGGGCAAGAATCCTGCCAATGGAACATTAAGAAAGACAACTCTTAATAAAAGAAATAAATTCTGTAGCATGCAATACAACAGAATGACAAAGGCTGATTGAACATTCATTTGCTCTTTCCTAAACAATGATACAAGATCTGCTAAAAGCCTATGCCAAATAAGTTGCAAATAATTGATGACTGCATCCTCCAAAAATAATTGGTTAAGCAACGAATCCATTATGATACAAGACTCTTCCTTCTTGGTGGTGTCAATCAGGCATGTCATGGGTCAGCCAGGCATGCATTTTTCATTTAGAACACATTGTTTGTACACCCGCACCAGTTTGTAACACTAGCACCAACGCCATTGCCCAGCACAATTCTGAATATCCAAGGTCCCAAGACCATTTTTAACACACCTGATATAGAAACACTCTGGGCAGTCCATGTGCTAACTACTTGTAAGCATCAGAAGTCAGAACTAGATAAACAAAATAAAACAAACTTGATGTGCTCTAGGGATCGAAAAAAATTGCTTCCTCGGTTCTTCATATTCTTGTTGTTTGCTGCATGAGTATCATCCCCATATATAGAACGAGTAACAACTACTGTTCTACTACACATAATCCTTTGCCATGAGGTAAAGATTAAATATCTAAAAGATGATTAACAATAAACCAAATATTAACTAAGATACTGCTAGAATTAAAAAAAAATCAAGAACTATCCCCATGCAATGCAATACCTACACATTTACGATTTATCCAATCCAAATCATATAAAATATTAAACGACGTCGTCGCTTGCTTCTTGTTCTTAGAGAACCCAAGTTTATCTATTATTCGTTCCTTCGTTCTAAATTATTCAAATTAACCGAAGTAAATGTTATCTACATCACTGACACAACACCATAACAACTATAAGATCTAGGACTGGGTTTCTGCTACTCTGTTCATTTGTTGTTCATAATTCGAACCTCAAATGGATCAATTCCATCCGAAGAGTTGAGAATTCTGCAGAAACGGTACAAAATTGAATCGCAAACATGAATCACACGAAGGAAAACGAAGACGTTACCATTTGAGGATGCCTCCGACGGGGCTCACGAGGTCGACGAGGCGGAAGGGAGGGGAAAGAGAAGAAGCAGAGGTGGTTGCGTGTTGCCGCCGCTACGGTCGCGGTTCTCGAGAGTGATAGATGCCACGGGCCGTCACAACGCAAAATGGTAACGATGAGCTCGGCTTTTGGCGAAAGCCCAAAAGATAAGGTCCAGTTAGTACTTGTTTGGGATCAAACTTACATTTCAATTTTTCAATGGAGTTTTAATATTAATTAACATGAAAAGACATGAAGATATAGTGTATATATATATATGTCTTATATTTTGAATTATTAAGTTTAAGATTGGAATTCAAATTAAATTTTATTTCTCATAATTTTTTATTATTTATTTGATTGATTTAACGTAGATCACTAATTTAATATTTAATTATTCAAAGTATAGGACTATATATATATATATATATATATATATATATTGGGGGCAGAGAGTGTGTAGCGCATTTTTAGCGTAACGTGTGTAGCATACCAAAAAGTAACGACATTTTTTTTTATAAAAAATGATGTTCATTTGTATAAAAAGATATCGTTACTTTCTGTACAAATGCGCTACATATTTTTATTTTTCTTTATATATATATATATAATCAATACGTGGAAAAATTAACTAAGCATAATGCAACTAGATGCAACCAAGGGAATGATATATTGCACTGCATCTAATTTTGGTTGAGCATATAAAAAAAATATCCCAAGTACATTACAAGTCCGCCCCCCTCCCTATTGTTGACAGCAAAAGAAAATGAAACAATTTTTCCGTTTTATGTTATCATTTTAAAAATTATTTTATTTTTTCATTATAAACACAAATCAAACAAATTTTCATATTTATCTTATAATTAAAGAATAAAAAATGGAATAAGGGTAAAGTAAAAGTTGGATTTTGGATTCTATAATTTTCAATAAAATACAGAAATGATTTACAATACAAGGTTCGTTAATCCAGTCCAAATGGTCGAATAAGATCTCTCTCTCTCTCTCTCTCTCTCTCTCTCTCTCTCTTCTCTCTCTCTNTTGTTCAGCATGCTTCAGCTTTTGTTGATCTCCATTACGCTATCGATATGTGAGAGCAATCTCTCTCTCTCTCTCTCTCTCTCTCTCTCTCTCTCTCTCTCTCTCTCGATATAATTGTGGACGGTTACGCGACACTCTTTTTTTCTTTCCTTGTAAGTTTTAGTTAAAACATATCTCCTGTTTCTTTTATTTCAGAAGAGCTTCCAGAGGGCATCTTCTTATAAACTCCACCAGTGTAAACAGGTCAGTTTGGAAACCCTTACTAGTCTAAACATATTAGATTGGAAAAGTAAGAAGAGGCTGTAGGTCCTTTGGCTCTTTGTTTCGTTTCAACTTATGACTGAGACTATGACTGCAAGAGTCGAAATTCTATTAAAATATTACAAGGAGAAAAGGGAGTAGTATTAAGGGTTCTAAGAATCTGTACTGAACCATGCATTAACTATTTCAAGATTCAACCCTGTCTTTGTCGATGCAACGGTGAAGTCAAAGTTGTATGCATGATAAAGACATTAAACTCTTTACTTGCCAAAGTTAAACATAAGAAGTATAACAGAAAGTTGGAATTTTCAGAGACGATCAAAGAAATTGAATATTTCTTCTTTTTTTACTAATAACGTTTACTTGCATAAATCAATCAATCTGACTTTTTGTGATGTTTAAAATTTTATTTGGCATATCAAAATTAATTAAGCATTTGTAGTAGATTTGATCAAAACTTTATTTTAATTATTTGGTAAACAGAAAGTCAAACTCTATATATTTTTCACATCGATCTATAGAGTTTAGGTGTTAGATAATTTTTAATAATATAATCTTTTATTTTCATCTAAAATTATTTATTTCATATAAATTTTCCTATTGCATATTTTATTTTTAAAAGAGAATTGCATCTTTACTTTTTTCTTATCATCACAAACAGTTTTTTATTTCTTTATTTTCAATCGTTTGTTTTTCTTCAGTTACAACAAACAAGATTTTTAATTAAACCAGTATCATTAAAAATAACAAATAAATTAGTTACTATGTGTAACATAGTAAATAAGAATGAATATTATGTCTTTATTATTATTTATGTCATTTTCTAGTTATAAATTAATTTAATCATTATATTTATCAAATATTTTTTATTAAATTTATTGATCAAATTATTATCTATCATCTATTACTTATGATTTATTACTCAATCCGCTGTCCACTAATAAAGTTATTAATTTTGTCAGCAAGAACTTAAGCCATATGTACATATTTTAATATATGGGAATAGCTGTTATGCAGTGTATTAATAAAGGCCCGTAATGTACTGTATAAATATATGATAGATATTGCAGATTCCAACTATCCAAGTAACTTAACTCCTGTTATAACTTGTCAAACTTATCTATATTATTATTGCATGAGAATGGTTAAGAAATGTGCTACCAAGAAAAAAAAAAAGGAGGACGTATTGGCAATCAGTTGGACTTGTATTAATAGTTATCTGCAGTACTAGCACACCAATAGTTTTTTTTCAGACAAAAACAAAACAGCAACCCTCCTTGAAGCATAGCACTATAGCAGTCACGTATTTTCTCTGTACATACGAAGGTCAAAACTCAGAATTCTGCAACCACCGATCACCCAGAGAGAGAGAGAGAGAGAGAGAGAGAGAGAGAGAGAGAGAGAGCAGAATTCATAATAGTCTAAGTCGAAGCTGTTTAATGCAAGCGAACTCGTCTCATCTAGATACTTGGAATCCTGTACTGCAAGTTTTCCTAGTGGCTATAAGTTGTCATAGTCAATTCCTAAAGCGTGTTCTCTAGTACAATACCAAGAAAGGTTACCTACCATTATTTGGATCAGATGGTATTTAACAAAGTACAGTATACATAGTCAACACATGATGCCAAGGGGCAATGTCTTTGCATAAAGCAAACTTTTACTCAAAAATAAAATTATGAAAAGAAACATCATATCCATCTCCGTTCATCCCCTAACTTTCGCCAAGTCACATAGAATTAATTGAGTGCTTGTCCTCCTCGACTAAATCAACAAATGGCCTGACTGATAGCATCCAGAGTAGAAGTATCAAACAACAGGAAACGTAGGCAGTGACGCCAGTTCCCAAGCCTTGTTAAATTATGGGATGCAATTGTTTGTGTTCATAATTGATTAAACTTTTGTCAACTCCAAAAAGGTCAACGATACACTGAGCTAAATTATGCAGCAACTTGTAGATGTTTAGCATTTGCTGTCGTTGTTAAACGTATTAGACTATTTAATCACCATGCATATAATTGGACCAGTTTATTATTTTCTTAGAATGCATGTACATGCTAACAATACTTGTGTAAGTTAGTTGAGTATCTCATCAACTGCTGCAACTCTCCTTGATTGGATGCTTTCGAATAGTGTAACTATGCATTTAATAGATTGCTAATTAGTCTACTTAATCCCCATGCATAATTGGACGATCGAGTTAATTCTTTTTCCATATAATATATACTTGAATTAGTTGAGAATCTCCAACCGCTGCAACTCTCACTGATTGGATGCTTTCGAGTAGTTAAGTATGGATTTGATGGATAGCTAATGAAGTAAGCTGGGACATGTTGGCTCATGTAACTTTCTTTTATTAATTCTTCTCCTGTCTTTTCACAATGATAAGCTAAAAGAGGCCAAGTAGCACAAGGAAGTATCATCAGAGTACTAATTTAATAAGGAGTTAGTTCCCATGTACCAGTGAGTTCACTCCCACAAGTGCAACTTATGGTCTTCGCAAACTACCACCCTTTCTGAGACATTCGAGACTGTAAAAAGTATGGCTAGCTTGACAAATAGTCTGGAGACTCCAGGTGCTTAGTGCAGCACCCACTGATGGAAGTGCCATAAAAATTCTCAAAATAACATAAGCTTAAGTTTAAATCATCATTGCCCAACACGAAAATAAATTTTCACTACAATCTCATTCATCATAGCTAGATATAAAATTCAAGATGACATGAGATTAATAATGATCTGAATTTAATATTATCCTATTACTCCATAATATAAAAAAATAGCTTCAATCTTAAACTATGCATGTCTGTCATTTTTGTCAGTTCTATGAATGTAAGGACCTTGGGATTTCACATTTCTGATCATAATAAAAAAAGATTCAGATGTCAAATATGTCTAAATATATATTGAGAAGATCTTCTGATACATTGATGTCTTTTGCCTTCACTAGAAGGGCAATTGGATGGTGGTTAAACTTCGATTGCAACGTTAACGGAATTATAGACGCGTTACCGAGCGGGATTAATTATATTATCAGTACTTGATTAAGGACCATGATGTACATGCTTTGGCATGTGCAACAGGTGATTAATATGTACATCTTACACCTCTTGATCGTGATGACTCACATCTTAGCATTGTTAAGAGTAAAGATTCATAAAAAAAATATTATAAAAGCATGTTGAGTGAGTATTAAATTGTTGCTTGAAACACACTATATATGATCATGCCTAAATGTGGGGTAGTTACTGCAAGGTTGTCCAATTAAGACGTTACAAATATACATATATAATTCCTTGTTGTTAGATTGATAACTCTTAAAAAAGAAAAAAAAAACAATAATGGAGGATTGGTAGTTCTGGTTCAGTGACACAAACCATGGGCTACAAACCTATTTCTGCTCTCTGGGTAAGATTTATAATATTAATATGTGGGGTATTATATGGACCACAAGGATGCTCTAACTAGTAACTACTCTACATCAACATAAATCCAATTAAGTAACACAAAACCCACAATGAAGTACATTTCTTGTCGTATTAAAAGGATGGCTTCATATTAGTGATTACTAAGCAACTCGAATTTTAGGACTACACACACACACACAACTATAACCTCCGTCCGTCACTGCCATCCAGGTTGAATTTTGATAAAATGAGGTAACAATATCGACTAATAAAAACTTGATGTTGAACTAAATTAAATTAATCAAAGATTAATAACCAAAAAATACTTAATATAATTTCTTTCATAGAAAAATGAGTTAAGTAAATTGAATGCAGCATTTCATTCTTGGATAAGCCATTTTAGCTACCAACTGACCCAGCTCAATCCATGTGGAAGGAACAAGGTCATCGCCAAACAGTTCCCGTTCATTTTAAGTCATACTTAATCCACTGAGCAAGTTAATTTCAGCTGTGTGTGCTGAGTATAGTGAATCTACCTATTTCACTGGGAAACTGCAAAGCTTCACAATGGAAAGTCTCATATCATATAATATTGAATTCTACTTATACTGTTTATGATTAGTTAAGTACTAATATTTAATTATAATTACCATAAGAAAAAAGAGCGCAAGAAGAGTTTGTATGATGTAGTGCATGCAATATAAATCTAACCCGTGCCACACATTCTCTTTATTAAAAGGCTCTTTTAGTTACTAATATTATGTTTTTTTTAATAAACCAACGCTTTTGGCTGATGTGCTCCATGAGAACTAAGAACTTCAAAGTTCAAACCATGTGTGAGATATTTTGCATGCGTTATTAATGTGCTACGTCCAAATGAGGGAGTTTAATTTCTTTGCCTCTTGCCGGCCTAATTAAACTGCTGCAAATTGGTGACATTATTCTTTGCCTCTTGCGGGCGACTCGCTCGTGCATTGTGGTGTCATCAATAGGTCATAATACGCGTTTGTGACCCACCAAACCACGCTTCCGGAGTGACTTGTTTCAGCGAGCCAAGTTGCCAAACCTCATGATCCATCAACATCTTTTCCTTGCCAACCACGAATTTTTTTTGGAATTTTTTTTGTTCATAGTAGGAGGCCTCACATGTTTGAACTATATATATGTTCTAATAAAAAGAACAAAAATAAATTACAATCAAATTAATTATCAATTATAGAACTTGGATAATTAATTATTGAAATATTTAAATTTGAGACCCAAACCAAAAGAACCAATTAAATTTAATTATGAAGTTGGTTTTTTTAGAAAAAAAAATATGGTTTTAATAGAAAAAAGCTTATATTTTTTTAGGGCACTTCTTCTCTTGCAGGCTCATTAATATTTTTCATCCCCACCACGCCATAATATTTTACTTGTGGAGTATATTAGTCAAATGAGTTTGGCATATTTATATATCTGCTTTGACATTTCACCTAGCAAATTAAGAAATGTTCATCCAAGGAAAAAAGGAAATAAATACATCGGAACGAGCCCACATTTATATTTTAACAATAAAATTGACGTATACATGTAATAGAGTCTATAAATAGATGCAAAGATTGGTACCTTGCATTACATTACATTCCATTCCTTTTGCTCAACTACGTCTTGTCATTTCCCACGTAATTTAATTGATAAATTAAGATGAACATGAAGAGACTTCGAGGCGGAGAAGAAGCGCGGAGCATAACCAGTATCAACATGGCCAACGTTCTGATGCTTCTCTCCCGCAGCGGCGGCGGAGGCGGCGAAGAGATCAACATCATCTCAGCCAGCCGGCCGACGTCTCCAGCGCGGGTGTTCGAGTGCAAGACGTGCAACCGGCGGTTCCCGTCGTTCCAGGCGCTCGGAGGCCACCGGGCGAGCCACAAGAAGCCGAGGCTCTCAGGGGACGACGGCGGCCAGGCCCGGGCGCAACTTGAGCTCCCGAGGCCGCGGGTGCACGAGTGCTCCGTCTGCGGCCTCGAGTTCGCAATCGGCCAGGCGTTGGGCGGCCACATGCGGCGGCACAGGGTCGTGCCGGGCGCCGGCGGGGGGTTCGCGCACGGCCTCGTGGAGAAGAAGGGCGCGAGCTACGACGATGACAGCGGCGAGAAGGTTAAGAGGGCGTCGTGGTTGGATCTGAACGTGGCGCCGGAGGAGGAGGCTGCCGGCTACCGGAAAAAGATCTTTGGGTTTGAGCTCGTGGACAAGGCTCCCATGGTGGACTGGTTGCATTGATTGATGGATCCATGCACGGCTCTTAATTAAATTTCTTATTAATTATTTTTTTTTCCTTTCAATCTTCTCTTTGTGACATATATGTATATGTTTGTAGCATCAATTTGAGTGGGCTCATGCATGGGGGAGAACTGGTGCAATTTAGGTTTTTTTTATTATTTGGATTGCAACAAGATCTCTTCTTACTGGGAAATTAGATGACATATGTACATGATTTAGTATGGAATATGGATGCACAACAATGTGAGAGTTGATATTTATTATGTTGAACATATCTATAAAATAGAGATTTGTAGTGGTGCAATGTTTTTCTCATAAATTAAGGTAGATCCTAAGTTTGATTCTTATTTTGATATTTTTCATTTTACAATAAAACTTGGTTGCGGAAAGAGGAGAATTCACTTTGTTTGCGTGGAGAATATATATATATATATATATATATAATTGTGAAAGAATATTTATTTTTGCTTCAGGACGCACCTCAATCAATGGTGAAACTCATTAAATTTTTATATTCTTTTCAGCACATCATTTCTTTTCTTTCACACAATTTCTACAATAAATTGGTATCAAAGCAAGAAAGAAAATAAAATAAGAAGAAAAAAAAAGGGAAAAAGAACTCAGAGTTCAACTAGCTCGTATATATGAGTTGGAAACCTTCTAGTAAGTGTTTGGAGGAGCATGTTTTCCACTTCTTTTCGAGAAATAAGTGGGATATTTTTTTTGGCAAAATTGTGCTAGAGGAGCATGTTTCCCACTTATTTTTGAGAAATAAGTGGAATACCTTTTTTTTTCAAAATTGTGCTCAATTTCATATGTGATAATTTCATCAAAATTGAAAATTGAATTTGATTAGACAATGTGTGGTTATAGTTAGAATCATTTTTTTTTAACAATGTACTGAATGTATTGTCAAATATTTAATATGATTTCATAATTTTTTTTTACATTGAAGTAAATTANTATATATATATATATAACAACTTGGGATAGTTAGGGGTTTACACTTGGAAATTATGTACACACGTAAGCAAAACTAAAAGAAATAATAGGAAAACATTTAGAATATTTATCGGCTGGCGAATTCGGCCTTATTTCGCTTACAACAAATTTGGAGGCCCAACAATTTTTTATTCATTTGGGCCGAACCTTGCCGCCACACCCCAAAGTGGGCCGAGCACTATAAGTTTTCAATATCTTGTCATATTCGATTGGATGAATTTTTTTTTTCTATTGATAAGATTTAGAGGCCATCAGATTCGTATTTATTAACCTATTAAAAAAATATGAAATGGCTTCCAGAATCCTTTTGTCTCAAGAGCGTATTTGCACGTACATGCAAAGAGGCCTGTGCATTACATTGCAAGCAATCATTGAATTAATGTCCACAAATGGACGTTTTTGAATTTGGAAAAGGTTGCCTCCAATTTGTGTTGGCCCTTGATAGGAAGTAGTTTCGTGCATGGTTCCATGGATACATATATGACTAGTTGTGTTACCAAGTGGACGAGGAAGAAGATTAACTTGAATAGAGCTGGACGTCGCCTAGTATCATAAAGTCTTCGTAAGTCCTTATCCACTATATATATGCACAAGTTAGAAGGATAAATGAAAGATAATTAGCAGATGTGTTCCATTGACAAAGTTGCAAAAGTGCACTGATGGTTCATACGACTCGTCGGATTACGTTTAACATACTGTTCCTTAATTGACTCTATGCACGACACAACACGTGCAACTATGTGGCTTCATGACTCACATAATAACGCGGATACGTGTCTCGCTAACTACATCATCAGATGAACTAATCAAAATATCTATTTCTATTTTTATAATAATTATATGCATATCTCGCCCAAGTCTATGGAGTGATCTTATACGTTACATGTGTTTGTGCATGTTGATCTCGGCATGTTAATTACTTTTGAATATATAGAAATTAACTTAATATGCTTCATGTCATTTGTTCAGGCGTTTGCTGTAATAAAAGTAGAAACAACATAGTTATTTTTTATCCATGTGAATCTTATCTTTAACAACTGCGTCAAAGATTTCTTACTGATGAGTTAGGAACTAATTAAAACGTACACATCCAAATTATATCACTTTTAAATTATGAATTCCTCGTGATCTCATCCCCTTTCCAAGCAAGAGAATGGTCAGTCGATCGAGAGTCTTCGAGACTTTAAGAGGGGAGTGCGTTGACGAAAGATGTATACAAACCATTAACCCTTGTTCCCTTTTCTTGATCAAAGTTACACGAACAGAGACAAACCTTTTTTAGTAATATCCGATCAATTGCACGGAGCAACAGGAATTTGACTGGTGGAGTGAATCCAAAGTTCTAAAATCCGAATTAGCGAAGGACCACCAAAAATTCTCCGGACGAGACGAGGTCACACCGATCGAACTGAATGATTATATCGGACAATAATAATTTAATATAAATATATTTTATATGCTAATAAAAATAATTAAAATATATTTTATATGTTAATATAAACTGATAAAATATATATTATACATTAACATATATATATATATATATATATATAATTCAATACAAATATATTTAATCATAAAAATTAAAATGTCCTCCAAAAAAATGTCAAAGTATTTTCATCAATTAAATAAAAACGTTTTTGTCAAAAAATACAATAATCTAATAAATTTATATTTTTAGTTTATTTCTATCTAGAAAGGAAAGAAATATTTTGAATTCTTTGTAAAAAAAACAATAGTATTAGGGAATTGATGTTTAGTTGTAAAATTGCAAAATTAGAAAATTATTTATAAATTTTAGATCTACACAATTGTTTGATTTCTTTAGTGATTATGGAGAGCTAAAATCTTCATTAAACTAAAATACAGGTTTAGGGTTCAAGTTGCACTACCAACATATTTTCATATGAAAATTTGTAAACATGAATAAACTCTTGATTTACTAAATTGATTTGACTAGTCGGTCCAACTCGGGTTTTGCCCAATCCAATCCGAGTTTTGATCGGTCCAAAATGGTTCAATAGCTAAGACGAGTTTAGGTTGACTATGAATCGTTTGTAAGCTCGGATCGCGGTCCAACCGATCGGGTTGTCCACCCCGAATTTGACAACCCAATCCCAAATACTACAAAGCCTCCTTGCATCTCTGTTGTAGTTTTTTTCTCTTAGGATGTGTTCGTTGGGACATAAACTAAGGAATAAGCATCTATTCTTTAGTTTATACCCTAACACCTCAAACTTATATGCAATTTTTGGAAATAATATTTTTATCATTAAAAAAAATATTTATATCCAACTTCGGTATAACTAATATCAAAACTTATGCATAAAGGCTCCGTTTGGTTCAAAATATATTATACCGGAATAATTATACTTATAGTACAGTTATACTCAATGTTTATTCTTATTTGTGTTTGGTTAGGAAATAAAGAATTTTGTAAGTTATTCCAATATGCGTTTGGTTAAATATGAGAATATATAGGTATAAGTTATATATTTTTATTTATAAAATATTAAAAAATTAAGATAATATTTTTGCTAATTTTATGACGAATTAATTATATCACTAAATAGACACATAATTACAAATCATATATTTATATATATATATATATTCTCGACAATATAATTTATGTATTGGATATTAGGAATTAAACTTTAAATCAAATGCAATATTGTCTATTTTAATTATATTTACACAATATTACACATTTTATATGGTTCTTATTAATTTTTTTATATAAAGGAGTTTGAGTTTTTTATTTAAATACTTAACTTGTTAATTATTTTTTATTAAATATTTATTATATATATTTGATTTGTTCATATTTGATTTTTAGTATATATTAGATTTGTTAAATTTTTTATTCAATATTTTATTTGTAATTCTTATACCCAAGTTGGGTATAAATATTTTATTTAATGACAAAACTACCCTACACACATTTTAGTTGTGTTTGGTTGGGGTATAAACTAAGGGATAAGGGTTTATTCCTTAGTTTATACCCAAGCAACTAAAGTTACACACAGATTTTGCGGAGGGCAATTTTGCCATTAAAAAAATTATTTATACCCAACTTGGGTGTAAATGTGCCAAAAATTATACTTGATAGAAGGCAGATATTAGATTATACTTTGGGTATAAGTGTTAACAAATAAAGTATTCAAATAAAAAATTAAATATATAAATAATTATTTAATAAAAATAATTAACAAATTAAATATTTAAATAAAAAAGTGTAAACTCTTTTATATGCAAAAATTAATAAAAAAACATATGAAATGTGTAATATTGTGTAAATATAATTAAAATAAAAATAGTGCATTTGATTTAAAGTTTTAATTCTTAATATCCATTAGAAATAATAGATATAAGTAACTAGGTTTATAGATTGTATTATTGAGAAACTATAAAAAAGATATTTTATTTATAATTGTATGTTTATTAATGATATAATTAATTCATCATAAAATCAACAGAAAGATTATTTTATTTTTTTTAATTTAAAAAATAAAAATATATAACTTATACTTATCTATTATGATATTCAACCAAATATATATTGGAATAATTCACAAATCTTTCACTTCTTAACCAAACACAAATGGAAATAAAAATTAAATATAACTATAACATGAATATAATTATGCCTATACTCAGTACAACATATTTTGAACCAAACACATCCTTTGGGTGTAAGTTTGGATGTTTGGATATAAATAAAAGAATAAACTTTTATTTCTTAGTTTATACCCGTACTAAACATAATTAGAGTAAACAAGTATTATCTTATACCAATATTGGGTATACCATTTAACAAGATAAAATTAATATTTAACAAATAAATAAATAAAATAAATTTGACCAAGACGAATATTTATTAAATTTAAATTATTTTAATAAATTAAAAACTTGATAAAAAAATCAACTATTTAATATAAATAATTTTAATAAATCAAATATTTAATAAACACTCATGTAAAATTTGTATTATTGTGTAAATGTAATCAAAATGGAAAAATCTTGTTTGATGTTTGAAAGTTGATTGTTGGTATTATTAGGAGTTTTAGACATAATTACTTATACAAAATTCATATGATGATTACTTTTTACATTCATATGATATAATTACTTGCAGATATATATGAAATTATTATGGCTATGTTCTAGTTCGAAAATTATGAGTTGCAAGTAATTATTTTTTTTAATAAAATTGTTATTGGTGTTTCATGTTGTGATGTAACGGAATTTTGTAATGTAATTTTAATAGTAAATATTTTTTGCAAAAACTAAATATTTTAAAAATCAATTATTTTAAAAAATATATTTATAATTTGTATTATCATGAAAATATAATTAAAATAAAAAAGAATTTCTTTGAAATGTTTTTGTCTAAATAATATATTTTATATTTATTTATTCTCATATTCAACCAAACAAATTAGAATAAGCGACAAGAATAATTTCTACCAACCAAACAAAAATGGGAATAAAAAATAAGTATAACTATACTATGAGTATAAGTATTTTTATTCTTGGTATAACATAATTTGCAAATGCAGCCTTGTTGAACAAAATTTGCTTGAGTCAAACTTATTTTTCAAATAATTATTGTTGATTTCGATGTGCATATCTCATTTATGATATCGACGTCTCGTATTATGATCAACTTGTTCAAAAACTCCCTTCGTGTAAACGAAGCCTACGTAAAGTCATCTCGGAGCCATGTGTTCCTTTGGGAAGTGATTGCTCGAATACCCATCCAAGCACCCGCTCAAGCGCCACCCAAGACCCTTGCACAATCCCGCTTTGCGCCTATTGGGGTCGTTTGGTTGTGGAGTGATGCGAGCAAAAATATACATGTTGCACGCATCTATTTCATGTCATTTTTAGGCATTTAGTATAGGTTTATTTATCATTTTAGTATATTATTATTTATATTTTATCTTTGAGTCAGAAACTACCCAAATATTCTTTTTGGTGTGATTTTCAGGAAAAAGAGGCCTAAACTACGAAGAATTCGGAGTACACAGCAAATA
>LTAE01001692.1:8803-51850 GCA_001647135.1 Pontederia paniculata | reverse complement strand
TTTTCAGAAGTTTTCTCACAAAGACAATGTTAAGAATTTTCTTTCTTTTTCACTAGATCTCTTCTTTTTTTTTGCTTCCAGACAAAAAGGAAACAAAATCCAACTCAAACCTTTTTTTCAGGGAAGGAACAATTTTGGAAAGAAATAAAAATCTCTCTCAAATTCTTTTTCCAAGGAAAGAAATAAAATCCAACTCAAATTATTTTTCAGGGGAAGAACAATTATGGAAAGAAATAGGATTCAAAGAAATTCTGGTTTGACAAGTGAAAATATGTTTTTTTGTGACGGATGAGATTAGAGAAATCTGGGTGGAAACATAAAACCTTTGGTAGAAATTTTTTTTTCTCTTCTCCTTTTTTTTCTCTTCTTTTTTTTTTCTTTCTTCTCTTCCCTTTTGTTTTCAGATTTTTTTCATAGAATTTCCAGATAAAGTCAATAAACAAAATGTGAAAACTTCTCTTTTTTTTGGTATTTTGATAAAACAGAAAAAACATATTTTGATATGATTGTCAAAACGTAAGATTTCTATGAACAATAAAAGAAAAAATAATTAGATTCAAGAATCCGAAACCTCAAGTTGTGATACCAAATAATACGAACTCCGTTAGGGAACCTGTCCTAACGAACCACAATCAAGCGGAAGCGGAAAATAAGGAGTCACACGAAAACACGAATCAAGAAACGAAAATATCGATCAATATGCGAACCTATGCATAAGAATCAATATCAAACTGATGGAAATTAAATGAATTGCAAAATAAGATATTATCCACAATTTAAATCGAAGTTTACAAAGAGCAAAGAAGATATCCTCTCCTAGGAAATCATAATTCAAGATGACAAAATATTGTGTATCATGATCAGGAGTTAGCCCTCTTATTTATAAGAGAATGCTAGATCCTTCTCTAAGAAAATAAAACCAAATAAAACCTAATGGGTTAAAGACCCAAATAGACAATCTAAATAATAAAGGCATAATCATCATCATTCTGATTTATTTCAAATTGAAGATGTTGTCTACGTCAACATGATGAGATGGTTGTCCATGCTGATCAAGTAACGACGCTAGATAACTCGTGCACTAAAATGTGCATGTGTAATGAGCCCGCTTCATATTTGGCAGTTGTCAATTTCATGACACATCACTCTTTAAATATGACAACTTCTAGATTGATCCATTTTCAATAATCATCATTATAGTAGTTTCTGAAGAATATCATATCTGAATTCAGTAACTTCTAATTTATGTCATATTTGAATATGACAACTTCCGAGATCATATCAAGTTGTGTTTTTATGCTCGTTGATTTATGTAATTTTTTATCAGAGAAAAAAATGTTTAATTCTTTCTTCGGCTTTATGTTTGCTCTTGAAACTAGGAAGCCAATTTTCCAATCATAAATATTTTACTTTTCTTCTTAGCACATAAATTCTCTCTTATTTTATTAAGATTGACACAATATGACCACCCAAAGACTCGACAAATCCGGATTAGCAAGGAAGAACGTGAATCTACATAGAAATAAATTAGTTAAACTAATTTGAAATTGATTGATTAATATGAGGTAGACCTTTCCAATCAAATTCTAAATAATATTGGAAAAAACTAATAAATAAATAATAGTTTTCCTTAATTACATCATTGATACTCTTATACGATGGAGGTTGTTACGTGGCCTGGAAAGACAATTTTATTTAAACAAATAAATAAAATTTCAAATTTCCAAGAATTAACTGAAAATTGCTGGACGACACGACCGAAATGGCAAAATCTCAACCTTTTTCCCTTGTCCGGCAATTCACTTATATCTGTGGGTTATTTATATCGGCCCATTTAACGCAGCTGAAGCCCATCACTGTGCAGTATATTATTATTATTATTACGATAAAAATAAAATAATTGTTATTTTATTTCTGAAGACTGAAATGTTACTTTTAATGAGATTTGTCTAAAACCCTACATCCTTTCTCCTTTCTCCTTCCTCTCTTCCTCCTTCTCCTTCCACCTTCTCCTTCCTCTCTTCCTCCTTCCAAGCCGAGGGCCAATGGCAATTTCTAAGCCAAAGAAGGCTTCTCATGCCCCCGAAGACCTCGAAGCTCTCAAGTCCGACGTCGCCTCCTTCGTTTCCTCCCTCGGTCTCGTTCCTCCTCCCGCCGCCGCCACCACCACCTCCTCCTCCTACGGCTTTGACGATTCCGATTTCCGCAAGTCTGGCCCCATCAAGCCCTCTGCCGACGTCTACGCCGACGACGACGTCTACGCCGATGCCGACGCCGACGCCGACGCCGACGCCGATGGGGGCGGCGAGAAGAAAAAGAAGACCATCGAGGAGGGGGACAAAAACGACATCAAGAAGAAGAAAAAGAAGAGCAAGCCTCATCCTTTGCAGGTCGATCCGTTTGCGAAGGATAACAACAACAAGAAGAATACCTCTGAGCTCCCGTTGATGAAGACGAGCGCTTTATCTGGGCAGTGGTACGCCGACGCGGAGGAGCTCGAAGCGAAGGTCTTGGGGAATGACGGGAGGAAGAAGATGGCCGCTGTGGGGATAGAAGAGTTGAAGCGGTTGGTTGAGAAGAAGACCGAGGTCGCTGAGAAGTTGATGGAGCAGTATGCTGAGGATTACCAGCGCTCGAAAAGGAAGAACGGAGATATGAGGTTATTGGAGGTCACGGCGAGGTCTGGCACATCTGCGGATAAGGTGTCAGCTTTTACCTGCTTGGTGGAGGACAACCCTATCGCGAATATGAGATCGCTGGATGCACTTTTATGTGAGTTCTTAGGGTATTTTTTGTTACTTCCCTTTTTCTTCGTCTTCGTTGGCTTTCTAGACTTGTAGTTACTCCCAAGATTGATGCCTTTGTAACACTGCAGCTTCCACAATTTAGCTTCCATCGTTTCCCTTGCTTTCTATCATTTTGGACCTGCAAAATGTGTACAGTGATGTTACTGGATATAGTCCCCTTATGTCATTATAGTTCCTTCCCAATGACAGGCCAACAAACATTTTTAGGGTTGTAAAAAACTTGTGTCAATCAGCTGGTATAAATCATTGTGGCATTATATTATTTTATCTAGATATGTTTTTCATTAGGGAAAAAGGAATATGTAAAAAAGTTCTTTGTATAGAAAGTGCGGTTATTTTCTATATAAGTGCGCCACATGCTACATGCTCCCTGCCCCCTTTTCATTATATTAGTTTATTTTCATTAAATAAAATATTGGATTATCTTAAGATATTGATCTGAGTCATTCACTTTGAGTTACATTGTTTTGCCTTTTCTATCTTAATTCTGTAGTCAATTGGGATATTTTCTATTTTTTGTACAGCTATGGTAACTTCCAAGGTGGGAAAACGTTATGCATTTACTGGTTTCGAGGCATTAAGAGAGTTGTTCCTTCTAAGGTCTGGCGAAATCTTCCAAATCCATCCATTTTCTAACGCCTTACTGTTTACTACTGTCTTGTGGTTTCTTGTTCTTTTTTTTCTTTTGAGAAATGTGGTTTCTTGTTTTCTGTTACTTTTTGCCTTCCACATTGACTATTTAGTCCATATTTTGATATACGTTTAATTTACTGCGATCCGTTGTTCGAGCCACTTGTTGTTTTGCATAGGATTTTGTACTTTTGGTGTTGCCCAATTCTCCGGTTTGTAGAATGTGATGATATATCATACAAACCATGGCCAACTATATCCTTTAGATGTGACCGGTTGCAAACTAGAATGTTATCCTAGATAGTAAGGAACTATGCTACCCACTCATCTGTGACAGCTTGACGAGGAATAGGGATCTGACAACCTTTGGACCTCACATCCTGGTTTGACTTGTTAGGGTCATAGTTGGTTACTCAAACATATCACTCTTGGAGTTGACAAACATAACTGTTTGTAGTTCATTGGGTCATCTAGTCGCAATCTCCTAGAGTGATACTATGTGGAAATAATGTTGTAAAACTCATAAATCAGACTTAACATGGAAAGGTTGGGTAAACACATAAAACGTGGGTTCATATCATGAGGCTCCTGATGTCATTAAATTTTTATTTAGAGAAATTCTAGAATGTACCTAAGCTGATAACAATTTAAAACCTATTTAAAAAAAAATAATAAGTATTAACTAAAAACAATTCACCTTGCCTGCCTGTTCATGAGCAAGTGCATTTCATTACTTGCGAGCAGTCTCTCTCACAAGTGCAAGCAGAGAGGAGATTTGCTCACCTTTATTTGCAAGCAGAAGAGGTCGAGAGAGAGTGGGTGAGGAGAGAGAGAGCAAAAAGAGGATGCAACCACTATGGAGAATGACAGCTCGATGATGATGAGGCGAATGATAACGTTGGTGCGAATCTGATTGCCATAATTCTTCAGAAAAGAAAAATTGTGCTTCAACTGGGGCTTGCGGTAATTATGGCTGCTGTGGGCCCATCAACCCAAGTAAGAAAAAAGATTTGACTGGACAAGCTGTGTCCACTGAGTTTATGAGCCAACATGTGATGCTATTGGGTGCTTGGCTCAAAATGAATCATACTGTAACATGGTTTGGCCTGTTTGGTTCATAAAATCATCTGATTTCATGAGTCAACTCATGATTTTGACAACATCGTGTGTAAAATATTGTTTTATTTGTGAATTCTTTGGGTAAAGCAAGGAAGGATTCATTGAATCCGACAAAGCTATTATTTGTCACTCCCAAAAAAGTATAGCTATTATTTGTATTTGGCTGTTAGGCACAAATGTAACTTCTTATTATATAAGTAAAGCATGATAGTTGTACATATAGATAATCATTCTTTTCTCAAAGAAATAATAATTTTGAACATTTCTGAAAACCGGTTTTAGAAAAAAGATCACCAATATGCAATTCTAACAAAATAGATAATTTTGGGTTGTGCTTATTTTGTAAAAAAGTATTTCTTTAGTGAAGTGTTTTATTTTATTTTTTTTAGGGGCAAAAGGATGGCTAGTATTATTTAGTCATCCATGTATATATATAAATATGTGTGAGGTCTAAAAGGAATTTACAAGTTGAAGCAATCTAACACTAGAGGTGGGAAACAATGGCTCCCCCCAACCACTTCAGACAAAAAACGGATGTGATGCATAATATTCTCAATGTAACATCTTTCACCCCTAAAGATTGTGTTGTTGCATTGAGTCCAAATGACCTAGAAAACCGCTAGTGATGTGCCTCGCTGATGTTGTGATGTGCCTCTTCGCCCAATCGCCAGTATGTCGTCCAAAAGGAGTTAGAAGAGCATGGTTCCATGCCTGTTATGCCTAGTCGCCTCCAAACCTCCTATGCGGGGTTGTACAACCGAAGAATAAGTGATTGGTATCCTTTATGCCACTGTCAATAAGGCACATGTAGTGTCCGACCCGGGGCCCACTGCGTGCTATACGTCCTAGTAAGGATGCGGTTGCGCCTAGGAAACTAGGCAAGGATTCTGGATTTTAGGGCGTGTTTGTCCTCCAAAGTATCCTGCAATCTGTGAGGAGATTAGGATTCCTTGTCTCGATCTCTGTATGCTTCACAGATCGAGAAGCACCCACCTGTCCATATCCATCCGTCTCCCCTGGATCCGTTTGGTCTCAAAGTGGAGATACGATCTATGAGGGCGAAGAGGTCTTCACTAAGTGGCCCTCGGAAGACTAATGTCCAACACCTTTCTCGGTCATGTGCTGAGCTGGACCGTAGGCTACCACCATAGCTCCTCTATGTGTCGCCAGGGAGGCCAGCGAGGGAAAGCTGCAACAAGTGTAGTTGCCGAGGCCCACTTATGATCCCAAAAGGATAATGCGTCCTTTGATCCTTAGTGCAGCAGAAAAGTAACGTCTGACTAGTGGCAGGACTATCACTACGCTACGCCAGAATGAGGATGCTCCATGTACAACATGTGATCTCGACTCCCAGTGGAGCTCGTGTCCATAGCATGCAAAAATCACCGAGCACCAGATATCTGTCTGTGGTCCCATAATGCAGTAGATCCACCAAGTGGGAAGGTCCCGATTCATGACGCAAAGATCCCACACTCCCAAGCCGTCGTTAGTGATAGGGCGGCAAACCTCCTCCCAGGAGACAAGGTGTATGCCCCTACTTGATTGACTATTGCCCTGCCACAGGAACCTCCGCCTGAGCTGGTCAATGTGAAGGAGTACCTTCTCAGGCATATGTAGAACAACCATGTTATAGGTAGGGAGCAAGGAGGGAATTGATCTGAGTAGCACTAGGCGGCTGCCTCGTGATAACAATTTGGAGCTCCATCCATGAAACTTGGCCTCAGTGCGTTGACCTAGTGCCCCCCACTGACCTATCGGAAAGGGGTAGGCCGAGGTAGGTGATCGGGAGTGACCTAGTAAGCGTGCGCAACTCCATTGCAGAGGCATCGGTCATGGCTATATCCATCCCGAATGGTATAAAAGTGGATTTGAAATTGTTGATTGCCATTCCTGATATAGTGCCGAAAAGCTTCACTAGAATGTCCACTTGACGTGCTTCTATTGCCGACACTTGGATGGAGAAAATAGTGTCGTCCGTGTACTGGAGCAGAGGAATAGCGGCTCGATAATACTTTCAATAGCCTATAGCGGCTCGATAATACTTTCAATAGCCTTCTGCACCCCCTACTTGCAATATCCTTTATTATAGCGTTTATGTTCTTCCTCTATGGTTCCCATTTGATTAGGCTAGTTCTAAATGAAATTTAAAACCTTGATTGTTTTGGTGTCATGACTTAATTGTCTCTCTTCAATAGCTTGATAGTTGATTAATTGTTGTGAAGGCTTCTTTAGTGGCCATGACTTGTATGAGTTAATACTTTGCTTCTTGTTTTTGAACACCCATGAAGGGGTTGTACGACTGCAACTAAATAAATGTGAGTTGATATTTCAGAATGTAGTCCAAAATGCCTGCGTAGTCACCCGAAGATTGTGAAGCTTCCTAACTTATGAAAATATGCGCTTGATTTTTTTCAACTTTTTTTAATCTATTTTCATCTCCAAGTGCTTGATTTCTCCTACTAACACTAAATAACAACTAGGTATGCTTATTTCACCGAATATAACTTATGGAGGAAAATGAATATTGGGAAGTAGTTTGTTTTCCTATATTTTGGTTTCTATCAACAATAAGTTCAAAATTATTTATTACTTATTCAATTTGTGGCATAATAGAAAGAATATGAGAGTAAAAACTCTTTCCTTTTTCTTTAAGTGACAATATTTTTCTCAAAGTTAAATGCAATTCTTTAGTCAATTGTTATTTTCAATTAACCAAGTTTCTTTTTTGCCAAAGGCAAGAAAGTAGAATAAATATTTTTAGAAAAATATTTTCCCAAAAACAAACACGTTTTCAAAATGCAAATTGAGATCACAATGAAAAAATCAAAATAAAAAGTACAACCAAAGTGAGAAACTATGGTTTAAGATATTCGTCATATGTTATAGTTTATCCAGTCACCAATATAAAAGCCTACATATGAGGAAAATATCATATAATTTATCCAGTCATCAAGAGAAAATAAGCAGTTGTTCAGAACTGTCATATTTTGATAAGAAGCGGATCATAATGTTAAGAAAGAAGCTATGATACAATAAGAGAAAATTACACAAGTAAGTAACATATGTTAATACACACCCCAAAAAAGCGTATGTTATCTGAGAAAAAGACATGTTAATACACAATCCTCTCCATTGGCGTCAAATATAATTTATATTTGAAATAATCTCATTCTTAATCCACAGTAAATACACTGGTGATAGGAACTACTACTTGAATGCATAGTGTCACAATGGTGCTCTTGTCTGCCTCTTTTTCCTTTGGTCAATCAGTCAAAGATTGGACAAGACATATTTCTTTGAAAAACGAAAGGATGACTAGCTAGGTGAGAGTCGCCCCTTTTTGTTGATTAAAATAACCAGTTGTGCTGTTATACAATAATACCAAAGCATTTTGAAGAAAGAGCAAAGTGGCTGTTTTCCTTTATCGGTGGCATATCTAGAATATTCCAAATAATGCAACAAATGGACCATGTTCCCTATAAAACTATTCGTAAGGTCATTGTGGGTGTAAGTAGATGTAAAAATGAATAAATTTGATTTTGCAAGAAAATAAGTTAAATATTGTTTACAGACAGATATTTTCTCTGAACTTGGCAAGTAAGTGACTTAAATACATGGAGCAGCAATTACCTTGCAATCTTCTCTCAAAAAAAAGCAATTACCTTGCAATCGTTTTTCTGATGCATGTTGTCTGTGATAGTCTTGTGCTATCAGCTTATTAATATTTTAAACAAATGATTTCATGTTGAATATAATATGTTTCTAATGGTCAATTTCAGTAATCTTCCGTCATTACTTTGCAGCTGTCTAACTTTTTGTCCTTCCATAATAGAAATTTATCCATCTAATAAACTTTGATAATTGCTTGTTCTAGGCTACTTCCAGACCATAAACTGAAATCTCTTTTCCAGCGTCCTTTGGATATTTTGCCTGAGACAAAAGATGGTTATTCTCTTCTACTCTTTTGGCATTGGGAGCAATGCTTGAAGCAGAGGTATGATGTGGTTTGGTTACGTCCTAAAATGGAAATGCCACAAAAGATCATTTTTCCCCTTAAAAGATCAGATCAACTTTAGGCCTTTTCTTTCTTCTGGTCGAATATTCTACCATGTCATGACATACTAACATTTTATTAGCTTTTTTATTTCAAGTATACATTGTTAATAATAATGCATATTGCACATCATCTTTAAATTAACACTTTACAGTCTTGTTGCTTTTCTGTTTCATCCCTTTTTGATTGTTTGAATTCCTTTTTTTTCCAATTAAGTACTTTGTTCAATGATTTTGTATACAATATTAAACTTTGTTTGCTTTTCTTTCTCAAAAAGTTTTTCTTTTGAGAGGAATGAACTTTGTTGGCTAATAATTGTATAATTTTTTTTTCTATATTCCATCGCATCTTAACTTTCTGCAGACTAAATTCCCATTTAGAAAATTTCACCTGTAATGTATGTCTTTATGTAGAGATTAGCATGTTCCATTTTCCATGTAGTAATCACCTTTAATGTTGAACTTGTAAAAAAGTATTGGTTGATCTAACCTGTCATTACCTGCAAAACAACAATCTCTCTTTTCTCTACCTAAAAAAGTCAATCTCTTTTCTATTACATATGGATTAACATTTGTTCTTGCTGAATTGTCCTACATCGTTTTATATTGTTTTTGCTGCATTTGTTTCTATATGCAAGTATAAGCATCTGCGACATTATTGAATTTTCATTCTATCGTATCTTCCTAGGTATGAAAAATTTGTTATTGCACTGGAGGAAGCACTAAAGGATATGCTGCCCAATCTTAAGGACAAAGCAATGAAGGTTACCCCCACATTCTCATTCTTCTAATCTTGATTTATTTTCTCAATATGTTTTTTTTTGAAAGGGCAAATGATGACTACTGAGATTGGTAGCCATCTAACTTGTATTAAGGAAATTGGAATCTCTTAACTGTACAAGTGGGTAAAGATAACCAAAACAAAAACTCAAAAGGGTGTGTATATCCACAAAAGGATTCTATCGGATCCCCTACTCACTAACCAAAAAAATATGTGGTGTACAATATTCTCCAGATGACACCTCTTCCCCGAAAATTCTGTGCTTACTTTTTAAACATTAAGATGTAGTATCGTTTCGTTGTGCTTTTAATCTTTTGCATCAGTGTTTCTGGGTTGTGAAGCCAAATGAATGATATACTTGAAAGCTTTCTATGTTTCCATCCTGCCAATTTGTACTTAAGGTCCTTGATAATCTATCATTTCTTTCCTGATTTTTGTGCCCATCCTTTCCTTCATATTTTTTCTTAAATAAAATCTCGAGGATATAGAAATGAAGTATTTGCCTAGATATTGAATTGCTATTAAAAGTAGCATGTCACTCTTAAAAAAAAGTAGAATAAAAGTAACATGTTATCTACATGTGGTGATGCATTACATTGGTCGCTGTAGCAATTAAGTTGTGTTTGTTTTTTTGCATGTTTGGTAACCTGGAAAAGTCGACAAAGAATATTTTCTGATTGACCAAAGAGATTAAATGTATATTTGGGTAAAATGTTTTCCCCTCTTTCAGAAGTAATCTTCTTATACAAGAAAATATATCATTCCTATAAAACAGTTTTTACGGAATTCATTTTTCTCTAGAACTTATTCCTCCATACCAACAGCTTAAGTGTGTATCGTTCTTGATTTTTGGTACCTATCATTTTTGGTTAAATATGCTTTGCAATTGCTTCTATATATATAGTTCTTAAGCGTGAAGCCTGACCGACTTCAGTTGCTTTTCAGTTTCTTTGGATGCCTAAAAAGAGAGCAGATTGCTAAATTATAGTGTTTTGACATCACGTTCCTACATATGCCTTTTAACACATATCTATGTGTGTGTATGTGTGTATATATTTAGGGATGTCTAATGAAATCATGAGATGTCAATTCCCTTCTCAAAAAGGAAAGAGGGTATATTCGACTGACTTCAGTTGTTTCGAGTTTCTTTGGATGCCTGAAAAGAGTGCAGCTTGCTAAATTATAGTGTTTTGACATCACATTCCTACATATGCCTTTTGACATATATATATGTGTATATATCTATGGATGTCTAACAAAATCATTAAACGGCATTTCCCTTCTCAAAAAGGAAAGAGGGTTGATTCCTTCTCCGGTGGTTGAATATTTTCCATTAAATTTAGGGGGCTCGGAGACTGCACCTGGTTGCCATCCTTTACCCTCTCAGAAAAAAAGAAGGAAATATAAGACCTAGAGATAAATATATGATTCTTTTTGGAGAAAGATATATGATGAATTAAATTCTTCTAATTTGGACTTGCATATGGTGCCAGAATTTAATCATCTTAGTTGATGATGTTATAACATAATGATAAATTCACCACTGACTGGCAGTTGGATTCTTAATTGATTTTTATATCATTACCTTATGCCTCAGTTATTTTGCTTCATCTCAGTGTATTATTTGCTAATAATCTACCGAATTGCCAAAACCAAATACTTGAAATTTGATGGTTTGATAACAGAAAGGTACAAATATGCTTTTTGGCAGAAATGTGCAAGTTTGTAATTGAAATGGATCACCCAATATTTCTTCTTTGCAGACGGTTTTCTTGTTATTGAAGAGTAAACCTGAACAAGAACGCAGATTGCTTTCTGCCCTTGTAAATAAAGTGAGTGAAGCTTTTTAATCTTGCACTTGCACGTCTATTTATTATGAAACTATTTGTATATGTGAGATGCTGAGAGACTATTGTTTTCAACAGCTAGGTGATCCAGAGAGAAAAGCTGCATCAGGTGCCATGTATAATTTATCATGCCTGCTATCTGCACATCCTAATATGAAGGTAGCATTTTGCATTCTCATTCTACATTGTCTTGGTTGACATATACTTTTCTTTGATCACTCTGTGCATATGCCGTATGGGTGTTTGTATGATTAGTTTCATTACACGGGGGCTCTGCTGAAATAAAGTGGACAAAGAATCTAAGAAAAAATATGAATAAGTATGTTAGAGTTCGTGACGTTTAAAGAGTGTGTTGTATACCCTAGTGTAATTGTTGTATATAAGAGTTAAGGTCCAAACGGAGTTATGGCAGTGACTTAAGAAATGGCCTTGCTTTCTAACTTATGAATTCTTGTTCATTTGCTTGCAACTTGTGTGGACATATTTGACACTTGTTCTTGTGAAAGTTAGAGGTAGGTGATGTCGGTTGTACCTGTTCATACATTGTATATGATTTGCTGTGGTTATAATTTTGGCCTTTCTAATTAGTTGTCATCTTTGCTTCTTTCTTATTCTCAGGCAGTGGTGATTGATGAGGTGGACACATTTCTCTTTAGACCGAACATAGGGATGCGTGCAAAATATGTGGCAGTATGATTCATATTTCCTGTTTCGTAAATGTCATTATCTAATTTTTCAATAGAAGACCAAAAAAAATTATCATTGTAAGACAATTACAATTGTCAGTCACTCTGTTCGTTCTTAAAGAACAAAAATAAGAAAGTTATCACATTTTCTCAAAAAAAAAGAAGAAAGTTATCACATGTAGTTTCTATCAAATTTATTTTGATTCGTCAGTGATGGTTCGAGAGTGGTTTCAAATATTCATCAATTCACGAGCTTTTAGTAACATGTTCAGATAACATTATCACAATGTTTTATTTCATCTGCAGGTCAACTTCTTGAGTCAAATTCTTCTTAGTAAAAAGGGAGATGGACCAAAAGTAGCTAAACGCTTGATTGATGTATACTTTGCACTTTTTAAGGTAGAAAGCTTCTATTTATTTCTATGTTTCTGTCCTTAATTCCTCTAAAAAAGATTTCTATCGTTGTATCCTTTCTAATATAATCCTGTCCTTAATTCAGTAATTTATATAAGCTTCATTTAATTGAAATAAGCCTTAACATATATATGATTCAATGAAAAATATCCCATCCCATTGAGTGGAGTATAAAGAAGTATACCACTCCCAACTAGTTGAGCTCCAGGCATTTATTTGTAAATTTCTTTTAAGAGTAATACTAAGATTTGTTCATCTATTTTAGGTACTGATCTCAGAATCTGAAGGTGGTAAAGTTAATAAACATGGAAAGAAAAATGATGTGCATGGAAGGGGTAAAAGAAAGGAAGACGAGTCCAGGAAAAACATGTCTTACAAAAATGGACCTCCTTTGGAGGCTAACATGGAAATGGATTCTCGGGTTCTCTCAGCATTACTTACGGTAAATCCTTTCAAAAAATAAATTAATAGAAGTTTGTCATTTTTGGTTTGCAATTGATAAATGTGCAGAATAAATGAATGCATTGTTCTTGTCAGCAAGTATGACTTAACTGTTCACGTCAATAAAATAATCTATGAACCTGCTATAGAAAGTTATGAGGATGGTTTGGGAAGATTTATAAGTTGAGTAAACAATGTGGACATAAACTAAAGTTTGGGGGATCACTTATAAAATTTATCTGTGTTTTTGCTGAAAGAATTTCTAGGGGTTCTTTTCCATTCTCGTCTTTATTGTATGAATTTTCTTTCTAAAGAGTGAAGTTGAGGGATAATCTGCAAGCTTAAGAGTGGTGAACACTACATTATATTTTCTTCATCCCAAAATATATAGTCTTCACACAGCATTAGGTCTGCTGATTCTGATTTCAATGTTGCTCGTTTGTCTTTAGACTGGATGTAAGAAAGGTTTTTTTTTTGCACCAGTCATGTCTTATGTTGGTATTGTTTTTTACAGGGTATCAACAGGGCATTTCCTTTTGTTGCAAGCGACGAAGCTGACACTGTTATTGAAGTTCAGACCCCAATGCTCTTCAGATTGGTAATACTGGGCATCCTACTTTCTAAAAAAGATGCTGGATTACTTTTGATTTCTTGCCTTAATGGTCTGACGCTGTTCCTACTTTCTTTCAAATTCTGTTTTTTGCTACAGGTCCATTCCAAGAATTTTAATATAGGAGTTCAAGCATTGATGCTTCTATATCAGATTTCTTCAAAGAATCAGATTGCAAGTGACCGTTTTTATCGTGCTTTATATTCAAAGCTTCTTGATTCTACTGCATTGAGTTCATCCAAGGTAATCAAATGTTGCTTGTGCTTGGCCTTGTGAGAACTTGACATGTTCCTTGCAATTGGCTTGATAAATTACAATGAATTTAATTTATCCACATCAATATCTAGTTATAAGTCCATGTCAAAAAGAAAAAAAATCTAGTCATAAGTGGTCCCTGTGTTGGGAGTTAAATTCCCCTTGAATAAGAAGTTGGGAGGTAAATTACATTGCAAACTGAGCCATGCGAAGAGCTTTTTAGGATGGTCTATGATGGGACTTTATTCAAGAAAACTACGAACTATAGATGTTGTACTTAAAGAAATGATAAAAGAGAAGCAATTGTAAAGAAAATTAAAATCCATGATAGGTTTAGATTAAAGAGGGCAAGTTTGAAGTAAAATTATTGGGGAGTCCAGAAATCTTGATCCAAATGTTAAAGAGGAGCATCCATATTGCAGACTCTAAAGTCGGGCTGAATTATGAAATGTACATCTAAACAAAGCCTTGGTGTCCTGAACTTGGTGGGATAAACTATCTGGATTCCCTTTATCCTTTCCTTTCAACTATGTATCCAAGAATGTATTTCTTTTCTAAGAAACATGTGCCAATTACTCTTTAAAAAAATCTTTCAGTGAGTGGCAAGTAATAGTAACTTCTTCGTCCACCAAATTCTTAGATCCTTCACACTTGATGGTCCAATCCCTTGACCATCTGTTTCTAATTTTCTGAATGGTGCAAGAGATGAATGCTTAATGCCTTTATTTGCATATTCTGTTTTAAAGGAAGATTTGTGGGATGTATTATCGGAAGAGCATATAACATACTTCATCATTCATTTCGTTCAACTAGGTTCCCTAAGTCTCTTGGTTCACTTATGATGCATATTAACAATTTCCTCAATTGCTTCAGCCAGAATTGTTTCTGGGGTTGCTGGTCAAATCAATGAAGAATGACTTGAACATGAAGCGAGTAGCCGCATTTTCAAAGCGTCTTCTTCAGGTTTGGTGGAAATCTCTATTACTATGCTTTGGCAGATATCATTGAAGTCACTTTTTAAGATAGTTTCAAGTCGAGTGATTTTCTTGTTCATTCACTGTATGAAATATGTTTATGCATATTAAGTTGTAGAAGATGCATTTTATTCATCATTTAAGCTTTTTTTGCAATGTTGTTTTAGCAAGATATCCTTGCCTAAATCTTAGTGAAACCTCTTTAGCATGATGAATGAGTTTACTGACTCAGCTGTGTCATGAGCAAGCTTGAAACTGTTCTAAAGTTGGATTCCAGTACTATATTTGATTTCACTATGATGGTGCAGTTTCCATATATTCTCCCTTCTGTATCAACTTTTTCTTCATTTATACATTTCCAAATTAAAAACCTCCCTCAAATTTTTTTTTTCAAAAATCCTCCTTTGTTGCATGCTTGCATCTTGGATGTTTGCCTGCAATAATATTTACAACAGATGGGTGTCCTTTTGAGGTTGACTACTGCTAGTTTAATTAAATTGGTGATAAATCAATGTTTTTTTCAGAACTGCTGAACCAGAAAGAACAAAGTTATTTTTCCTTTTTCTGTTGTTTGACTAGGCCAATAACTTTTTTTTATTTCCTTTTGAGCTATGGTACATTCTGTTCAAATCATTTGTACCAGAACCATGAACTGACTGATATAGAAAACTGCTTCTTGTGATCACATTGTTTCTCTTGGTTCCTTTTTCTTTTCTGTGGATTTGGGATAGAGCCACTACGAAGTAAAATCAAGGTCGTGGTATTAAGGACTATATTTAGATTCCTGTATGTAATAGGGTCTCCAAACACTCTAATAAGAAATGGTTCTCCATTTCATTTTAAATGTTCTGCATTTTATCCAAGGAATTTTATTGGGTGGTACTTTGCATGAACTTGTTTTACACCAATTTCTAGTCTGAGTAATTTATATACCCTGTGCTGCTGTTTGTAAAATGTTAACATGATCTTTCACTGGCCAGATTAATGCTATGCAATGATGCAACTACAAGCATAACATGCATGTGTTCTGCATGTGAGAAATATTATTATTGTTTAATAATTATTTCAATAAATAAGATAATTCAAAGTAGCTATTTTATATACTTGGATGACTAGTGAAGTTACTTCACCGTCCAAGCCATGTCCAGAGAAAAGAACAAAATGGAATTAAAGAAGAGAGAACTATTTTTTCGGAGTGATACATCATCTTATGAAGAACAAAAAATGGATGCATATTTCGAGGCGAGCTTGTATTTGGAGAGTATTGTAGCTATAGCTGAGAGATTGGTGGGAGGATGGAGGAGCTGTTAATTTTATTGCTTGCAACACGAACCTGTAACAGTTATCGTCTCAATAAATTGGATAGTTACTCTTGGTAATCATCGTTTACATTTTCAAAAAAACAATCTTATAAAGCTTTATATGAAGAAACTAGCAAACCGAGGGGAACATAGGTATGAAAAAACACATTGGGACAAAAGAAGGCTAATATGAACATGTTGTAATTTAGAACTAATATAGGATATAAGTGATGCACTGAATTTGATGTTATGTGGAAGCCACCTGGTTTTGTGATATATCCTGTATCTTTTCAACTGCTATAAGCTCTGAGCACATGCTTTATGTTGAAGCCATGTTTTATTAGGTTTAATGAAATTCTAACATGTTAGCACACAATTGTGCTACCAAAGGTCGAGCGCTGCCTAAAAGCCACCAAGAGTTAACGTAATTAGATTCTCAGATTACGAATTTGATCAAGTTTCACAAAATTCTGTAATTGGACTAGGCTTGTAGCCTATATTTCCTGTTGAACGATATAATATTTTTGGTAACTGATCAAATTGTTGGATTGTGAATAGGTTGCATTTCAGCGTCCCCCTCAATATGCTTGTGGCTGTCTTTTTATATTGTCTGAGGTTCTTAAAGCAAAGCCGCCTTTGTGGTACGCTATCTTGGCATTCTTTCTCATAGTCAAAACAAATTTTAATCTTGTAAATTCTAGTATCAATATGCTTAATTGTTGTCAGGAGTGTTGTTCTTCAAAGTGAGACTGTTGATGATGAAATTGAGCACTTCAAAGACATCATAGAAGAAGACCCTGAGGAAATCATTTCTGGCAATGCCAGTTTTGGCAGTTCTGCTGCTAATAAATGTGGTACGAAATTTCAGGGTTTTGATTCTAAAGATGGACATGCTGTAAAAGACAGGGAAAAATATACTACAAGTAGTATCAACGTAGAAGATGATCCTACACCACATACAGGACTATTGTTACCTGGAGGTTACAATCCACGTCACCGAGAACCCTCATACTGGTAGGTATTTCCTTCTTAGTTTTATTGTTTCTTAGATTTGTTGTTAGATAGACATTCCCTTTGGCATCTTAGTTTTTCTTGCTTTAGAAATGGTTGATCTTGATGAGATTCACGATCCGAAAAGTAAACAAAGAAAAGGATTGCTGAAAGCTAAGGGGTTGAATAAATTATAGAAATCACCAGGCTCCACCTCTTAGTGTTTGATTAATGTAATAAAGTAGAAACTTCTATATGATCTCTCCAATAAAAAGTAATGCTTCAGCTGTCCATGAGTCAGTTGTAATATGCTGTTCTTCACTGAGAAACAGAGCGGAAAAGTTTGTATTCTCTAATATAAAGAACTGTCATCTTAATGAAGTTAAAGTCTTGATATATGTATAGCACTACTCAGAAACTAACCAACAACTCAAACCCTAACCAGCGGAGGCTACAACAGACTCTTGATAATAATTAAAGGCTCTTTTCTCAGAAAAATAATAATTAAGGGCCTTGAAAAGAATTAAATGCCATGGATGTAGAATAATTAGAGTTGTGGACCGTCTACCCTTTTAGCATATGGTCTTTAGTTGTTGGCCTCTAGCATAGCCCATTAGCTTATTTAGTTTTCCTTTTATTAGGTTTCAATATTATGATTATATGGGTTTTTATTAGAATAAAAGAATGTGTGCCAAGTGCACACATTCATTATTATTATTTATATACGTGTCAAAGATTACATTTAAGAATCACAAGAGACGATTAGCCCAATCCTGCAACATAAATTTTGCCTTGCAAATAATATTCTCAACGCACCGTTCGCCTCTAAAGATGCAAGAATTGTGTTGGCACACCAGATCGAACATATAAAAGCCATTGGCGCTGCTCTACTCCCTCTCGACATATAGCAATGAGCCAATGAGAGTGTTGTGAGTCTCCACCAAATCAAAGTGAACTCCAAAAAGCTGTCGGTGATTTTCTATGAACCCATGAGCAATCAGATTCCTTCACACTCTTCTTGCCACTTCACATTCAAAAAATAGATGTTCGATGTTTTCCACAGGATCTTCACAGAGCACACATGCGGTACACACCTCAGGAGCCCATCTCATTCTATAGCTTTGTGTTGGTAGTCATTCCTTCTAAGCGGCCACATGAACACCTTGATCCTCGTTGGTATCTTGAGATGCCAAATGAGGCTCCATACTGAGGTCAACATCTAATGGTAGGTTGTTATTGCGTAGCAATTTATATACATCACTTAAAGAAATTCGTCCATTATTCCAAGTCTATCCATCCTGCTTCATATCGCGGTCAGTTTCAAGCCTCTCAAGTAATAAGATAAACTCTCCTCTAGCCTGCTATCTGAGAGAGTGGCTGCAAAGTGTGGGGTCCAAACACTGTTAGAAGGTTGCCATCCCAGTAATTGGTCACTGTCACATTTTTCTTCACCGCCAATGTGTAAAGTCTTGGGAAAGATATAGAAAGAGGGTGGTTGCCATCCCAGTAATTGGTCACTGTCACATTTTTCTTCTCCGCCAATGTGTAAAGTCTCGGGAAAGATATAGAAAGAGGTTCGTCACTCGAGCATGGATCTTCTCAAAATCGCAAGTCCCTGCCAGAGCCAAGTGTTACTTCAGAAAAATTTGCAGCTGCGTCATGACTCATTTATACCTTTCCAGAAGGAGGATGATCCGAGTATGGTCATATGTCTACTATCCCATGAAAGTACACGATCATAGCAAGCTTCCATCATTGTTCGTCATGTATCCACATTTTGTCCCAATAGCTGAACAATTCACTTTGAAAGTAGTTCATTCATATTCTTTATATCCCAAATCCCTAATCCTCCTTCAGAAATTGGTCTACACACCTTCGACCAAGCGGCCAAGCATGTAGGTCAACCCGTAGTTCCTGAGTGTTTCCAGAAAAAAAATTAGCCGAAGTGAATCAAAATCCGTTTCACTATCCCGTCGAGCATCAAGGCCTAGGTAGGAGATCAATACTAGTATTAGAATTTATGCCTGGATGAATAAAAAATCTGATTTAGTTTATTTCTCTCTTAAGCGGATAATTCAGTTTAGGATTAGGGTTAGTTTACATTAGCCATTCTCTTGAAACTCCAATTCCCACTCCTGTTCAAGTACGAACTCAAGTGAAGATGAACCTTCTTCCCAAACTTACTACACATTCAATGATGAAATCCCAACCGTCATATTTTAATCTGCTACTGATGGTGCTTTGATCCTCGGTTTGGATTATGTCTGCATATAAAGCTATTATCATGTTTTGCCTGTGAGCGAGTGATCGTCCCTGCGGTCTCATCGGATGTTAAGAATATTAAATTGCCTCATATTATTAAGTTTGTGTATACATGTCAAAGGAAATCTCTCATAATGCATCTGATTCAAATTGCCCTCTATATGCACTATAAGTTGGTCAGTTGCAATTTCATTTGTTATTTTGTACTGAAATGACAGTTTTTCCTATTATTGTATCCAACAAAAAAAATTGAAATTTCTAACTAATCTGTGTTTATAGCAACGCAGACCGTACAAGTTGGTGGGAATTGTCAGTATTAGCTTCACATGTGCATCCATCAGTTGCAACTATGGCTCGAACTCTATTATCAGGGGCCAATATTGTTTACAGTGGTGATCCTCTGAGTGATCTTTCGCTAACAGCGTTTATTGACAAATTTATGGAAAAAAAACCAAAAGCAAACCGATTAGCAGAAGGTGGTTGGTATGGAGGATCTCACATAGCTCCTGCAAGAAAGGTTTGTTAGTAATGATTCTCCTTTGGCATGACTTTTCTTTGGTTATGATAATGTTTGGGCTTTTGATTTAACCTCTATTTAGAGATTGACTGGGGTGTTAGGACCATTTATCTACCACCCCCAGAAAAAAAGACTCTTTTCTCAAAAAAAAGAAAAAGTAGCTATTAATTGATGAAATCGCCTAATAAATTTTCAGTATGAAGATATTTCTTATTAATTTACTAACTGGATTTGTTGTCATGTCTTGCCCAAGTCATATCTTACTGCCGCCTTTGTCCATTTTTGTTGTTCCACTTTGTTGATTAGAGCTTTACTTGTTTGTAGTTGAACATGAATCATCATCTGATTGGCGAAGAGATACTGCAACTAGCTGAAGATGAAGTACCTCCGGAGGATGTTGTCTTCCATAGATTCTACATGAATAAATCAAACTCATCAAGGGTGAAGACTAAGAAGAAGAAAAAAGCTTCAGAAGATGATGCTGAGGATTTTCTGGCTAATGAAAGTGATGAGACTGATGAAGAGGAAATTGATAACATGCTGGGATCTGCACCTATTCCACTGGAAGAAGACGAAGGAGAATACGATTATGATGATCTTGATAGGATTGCAGATGAGGATGATGATGATTTGCTTGGAAATGGCAGTGATGCAGAGACAGGCCCTCCTTCAAGAAGGAAAGATGGAAACGCTGATGTTGATGCTGCTGATGATAATGAGGATGGTAGTCTTGATATGTGGGATTCTAATCCTGAGGAAAGTGGTCGTGATTTTGATGATGCAATCAGCGGCGACACTGGAAGTAGCGGTGAAGATGATGAACCTATCAAATCTAAGCCAAAGAAACGGAAGCTTGATGGGAGGTCTCGAGCATCACCATTTGCAAGCTTGGAAGATTATGAACACCTCATGGGAGAAGCTACCGACACAAAGAAGTTTAGGCCTCATAAGGATACGAAGAAGAAGAAAAAAAATAATTGAGTATTTTTCTCTAATTTGTCCCAAACTTTTTGAAGAAGACTTACGTTTACTAGAATTGGTACAAGACGTCAGGTTTATGACCCTTATGAACGAATTCAGAAGGATTTGTTTGAGTTTTGCATTGCTGATATTTCATAAATCCTTGTATTTATGCATTCAATTAACTGCCATTGTATGCACACAAAGGGTCTTATAACCCTGGAAGGGTGGATTAATCAAGTCAAAGAATTGTTGGGCTCAAATGAAAAAAAGATCGCATCTTTTGCTTTTCACAATTCCTTGAGCATCTAATGGCATTGATTCGCCATCTAGGTATTTTGGTGTAACCAGAAATTTGATTGGTTGGTAAATAGAATTTGATTCCCTATCAAGCAGTTACGTGAGACCATTATTTTAAAGTTGAGCAATTAGGGATGAGCATAGGTTTGATCCGGTCTAATCAACTTGATTAATTAAATTATTTTTGGGTCGATTTGGATTGGATTATTATTTTAAATTGGGTCAAATTCGATTCGACTTGATTAATTTTGGGTCAGACAGCGGGTTGAATGTTTAACTATTCAAAAAATTAATTTGAATGATTCAAAATTATAATATTTATGATAAAGATTAATAACTAATATTAAAATTGCTTATATTTTAATATTTTTAAGATTTTTTTATCATTAATTTCATTTATTTTTATTAATATTTTATTTTAAAATATATTGTTACTCATAAAAATCTTATATATCTCGAAATATCAAAAAATGAATAGCTCAACTCGATGACTTGATATGTCTCAATTCGAAATTTTGTAGGTTGATTTGGGTAGGGATTCAAATTTTTTGTCTTAATCTAATTCAATCGATTCAATATTATTATTTTTGGGTTATTGGATCGGATCAAATTTTACCTCAAATCTGACTCAACCCGACCCATTATCATCCCTAGAGACAATATATGATACTCTTTGCTCTTTCTACCATTATGTTTGTAATACTTGTCAAATTAAACAAAGCAAAAAAAAAAAAAAGGAAAAAAGGAAAAAATGAGCAGAAAGGTGGGACCCACATCTCACTAACACACCCTACAAAAGACCTACTCAATTCTTCTCTCCTCTTCATTTCTTACCTTCAAGCATAGGCTCTCCTCTTTTCGTTTCTTACCTTCAAGCATATGAATTGGCCAATGTAGTTTATAGATACTTGACAAATGATTAAAAATTATGATGCTTAAGTTCTTATTGTAGCTTAAACCCATTTTGTGCTCCATTAAGAATTAGGGTTCGCCATAAATGATTTGCCATGTTTATAGTATTGATTGAGCATGATATCATACTGAGCCATCAAATTGATTGATATATTGATCACTATCAAAATCCTAATAAAAATCCCAGGATTCACATTTTATTTTAATAAATTCACGATAGTCGATCGGTCGACCTCAGGAGAGGTCCGACCGACTCTCAATATTGTGAGACTTGAGGGTCGACCAACCTCAAGGGAGGGCCTACTTATTCTCAATACTACGAAAATTGAGGTTCGACTCACTCTTGGTCAGTCGAGTGCGACTTAGCAAATTGGTTCCCAACCATCAAGTCGAAAGGGACCAGTAGCGAATGTCGGGTGATCAACCTTATGGTAGATTCAATCGACCGTCCTATAGACTGATTATTTATTATAGATTTTCTTAATCAAGTCCATTAATTGATCATCTGGAAGACATATTGCATGCTCAGCTGTAATAGGTTGTAATGATGTAGTGATTGATTGAATTGACATAGTGAAGAGCGTATTGGGCGTGTACCGAATATTGGAGGATTGATGTCCCCACATTGTTATTTACCCAGATGTAGGGATTGATAACGTTCTTCAAGATGTCCACGGGAGCAAGACATTCCATGATTTATTTAACCATATTGGTTGACCAAGGTTAACCCAATCCTCTAATAATTGCAATTGACTCGTTAAAATTGATTGAAATGAACATATGATTGTTATTTGATGATTGACGAATTATTGGATCATGGATTATTATCGATATTAATTGAGCATGACTCACATTATATGCGAACGACAATACAATGACAACTTAAGGAAGTCAAAATATGGAGTTCCAATTATCAAATGACAACCAATAAGATAATGTCAACATGAACATATTATTATTGATATTGAGCATAGGGATGCTTAATGCTATTGAATGTTCATCTCATCGATTGCTATTAATATAAAAAATGCTAAAGTCTAAGCTATTAAGATTTAATTATTATTGTTTCTTGATGCATAAAGTTATGAAGGTATATGATTACATATGTCTATATTTATAGATTGTTATTGTTATGGTTTATGTCTTTATATACTAGGAGAAGCTAATGAGACAATTGTCCTATGCATTGGATTGTGCATGACAATAGGATTGATTCATGGATGGTGGCGCTGCTCTGATGCAAGGTTTGCACATGGCATGGCCAAGTTTATTGTTAAGTGTCTTGTATATGGTCAATCAGTAGTTTTTTTCTTATTTTCATGTATGGAGTTTTATGTAATGAGCTATATTGATCAAGACAATATTTAGTCCTTTGACCGGTGTTGTGAATTAAAAATTATTCTTATTATGATTATTGTTTCCATTGTGTAGTTTATTCAATTATATAGTCTTTCCACTACAAAAGATGTTCATTTCCTTTGGCGCCTCGAGAACCACCTCGATGCACGTCGAATATCGATTAGTGCACGTGTAGAGGTGCGTTCAGGGAGTTACAATGCTAGTACGATGGAATGGTGAATAGTTGATAATTTATATGATATAGAACACACATATCAAAATATATCTCAATCATTTACTAGAAAAAAGACAAGATATCTTTTTTTATCCTTGAATCCGTAACCTATGTGTAAAAAAAGAATTTCTGAATTTAAAAAAAAAAGAGAAATAAAAAAAATAATATTTTCATTTTTAAGAAATTGAAAATAAAAAATAAATTCTCAAAAAATGAAATAAAGAACAAATACAAATAAAGAATTTTTTTTGGCAATTATAGATTTTTGTCTAGTCTAATCATAAGATCCTTCCTAATATTTTAGTCTTGCATTGTGCTAGAGGTGGGCACGGCAACGTTCACATTTCTTTTTTTTTAGTTAACTAAGCTAATAGGTACTGATCGACGAATAATTATCAATAGAGAAAATTTAATAAAAAGAGTTTGATTGATATAGTATTAAATTAGGTTTTTCGGTCATAACCTTGGTTCATATAACTCAATTAGATATTTCAAATGTTTGAAACTTGTGCTTCATGATTTTAGGATGTCATCGACTATTATTATAACAAAATATTACAAAAATAAGATGTTATATCTATAGACTTCTTAGACTCAACACCAGCCAAAAAAAAAATAAGTCACATGAAAAATAAAAGAAAAGAAAAAAAATAAAAAGGGCTACAATCAAACACTAACACTCAGATAAACTCAGAGAAGAAATTTGACCGAAGAAAACCACTAAAGAATTCTGATCAAATTCTTCAAATTCAAGAAATGAGCTCACAAATAAAGATGACTATATAATCTTCCTGGTTCAACTAGTACCTAACTTGATCATTTCGAGGAAATCAAAGTGCCAAATTCAATTTGAAGCAATCAAATTAACAAGATAATTGTTTCAAATAAGTTATAAAAAAATTCTTGTGACATCATTGAAAGAGGTTTCAATAATTTCTATTTATAGGGTAAACCTCATAACAATTTTAGTCCAAGTTAAACACTTAATCTGATAAAAGAAAAATAATAAAAGGAAATTTAGTTTTCAGGAAATATTAGACAATAATAAAAAATGAACTATATTTCTAACGTTCCTGCCCTCTTCAAAATTGTCTTTCGTCAAGGCTATGTGAAAAATATGATAGAACTTCTTTTTTCGATGTATGATCTGGCAATGTTTTGTAAAAACCTGAATAAAATGAAGATCCTTCTTCGACAAGTGAATTTAGTAGATTTGATATTTTTTGGCATGCGTACATAAATAAGTTTGCATCAATCGAAGAAAAATGACTTGATTCCAATGAAATTCCTTTTGCAAGATGAAGTTTGTCTCTTTGTCTTCATATTAGAAATTGCATATGAATCCAAGATTGCTTTGACTAATACAAATGTGATTGGATCTTGTATATTCATGGAATTTAGTATTTGATCAATTCTGAAAAATTGATATCCTTCGTCTTTTTTTTTTTTTTTGGGTACCCCTGAGGGGCCCCCGGTGTCCAGGGCTACTAGCACCTGACTAATCCGGAGTCGAGGTGAAAGAGCAGAAGTGGTATTCCTCTGGCCAAATTGGCGACTCCGGGGCTCGAACTCGGGGCTACTAGCTCCCGGTCCCTCAACCCGGGACACACCCCTACTAACCAGGTGTGCCAACCAAACTTGGTTGATATCCTTCGTCTTTGACATCAATCTATGTGCATTTTGATTTTTTGATATCAATTTCTACTTCTCTTGTAGGTTTAGAGTTTATATCTTCGATATCATAACCTTTTGGCTCATTAGAGACTTGATTCATAGATGACTCATCTTCAACATTAAGTTCAATGTATTATGTAGTAGATGACTTTTCTTTAAAACTTATAGACTTGTATGAGGTTCAATTACAAATGACTCATCTCCAATATCCTTCATGTCTTATTGCGACAAAGCATTAAGGCATTCTAGTCCGGATGGAAATGTTGTGCCTCCTTATGGCTTGCTCAAACTTCATCGTGACATCTCCAATCATTCTCCTCGTGCGTCGGAGATAAAAAAAAGAGGCCTTCAACAAACGTTTCACTCCATTTTTTATAGTGATTCGATAATTGTTTAAAACGACTTTGACACTCCAGTATTTACTGTGGCCAATTGTTGAATCTTGAGTAGCCCATTTTCTTTCTATAGTCGAATTTTTACATTTTGTAATTATGTTTCGAATTTGGTTCAATATATGAATGTAGTAAAAATTCAATTTGAGAAAGATGATAAAAATAAACAACCCAACATTCGGTATATTGGCTGGCAGTGGAGGATCAAAATGGCTGAGGGCGACTAGTAGCTAGCAATGATTACAGGAGGATGATGACATGGCAATTACAGATGAGGTGGGTGGAAACATAAGATGAAGATAACTTGATTTTACTCATATTAAGAATCTATGATACATACTTGTCCGATCAAGGTCAAACCCCTCTTATTCCAAACTAGGATTCTATTCCAAGTTAAATACTAAAATTAATAAGAATAATAATATTAAATCCTAGTAATAAAAGAACTAACTTCTTAATATATTTATATTAAAAATGTAGCCTTGACACATATTATTTGAAACTAAGAAAGAAATATCAATCTTGCTCTTTAGACCCACTCCACCTTAGTAACACACTCTTTATGGATATCAAAATCTTTGAAATGTGGCATATTTCTGCTGTGGAACGATCATATCCTCATCTTCTTAGCGAGTTACATTCTAAATATTTCACCTCATGTGATACATCAAGGCAATAATCAAGGGTAGTCATCTCTCTCTAATGGATTCACAAGTGATCATGAATCCTTTTGAACTTTTGAATTAATTTTAGTATTTAACTAGGATTCTATTCCAAGTTAAATACTAAAATTAATAAGAATAATAATATTAAATCCTAGTAATAAAAGAACTAACTTCTTAATATATTTACATTAGAAATGTAGCCTTGACACATATTATTTGAAACTAAGAAAGAAATATCAATCTTGCTCTTTAGACCCACTCCACCTTAGTAACACACTCTTTATGGATATCAAAATCTTTGAAATGTGGCATATTTCTGCTGTGGAACGATCATATCCTCATCTTCTTAGCGAGTTACATTCTAAATATTTCACCTCATGTGATACATCAAGGCAATAATCAAGGGTAGTCATCTCTCTCTAATGGATTCACAAGTGATCATGAATCCTTTTGAACTTTTGAATTAATTTTAGTATTTAACTAGGATTCTATTCCAAGTTAAATACTAAAATTAATAAGAATAATAATATTAAATCCTAGTAATAAAAGAACTAACTTCTTAATATATTTACATTAGAAATGTAGCCTTGACACATATTATTTGAAACTAAGAAAGAAATATCAATCTTGCTCTTTAGACCCACTCCACCTTAGTAACACACTCTTTATGGATATCAAAATCTTTGAAATGTGGCATATTTCTGCTGTGGAACGATCGTATCCTCATCTTCTTAGCGAGTTACATTCTAAATATTTCACCTCATGTGATACATCAAGGCAATAATCAAGGGTAGTCATCTCTCTCTAATGGATTCACAAGTGATCATGAATCCTTTTGAACTTTTGAATTACTAAAATCTTTAGAAGTAAAGTAATCACTATGAGAGTAATGACTAGCATTTTTCTTAAATTATTAAAAAATAGTATTTATTTTATTTTATACAAGCTAAAATAAATAGGGAAATAGGCCTGAAGAAAACCTATAAATAATCCATCAGCGTAGAGAAACTTTACTCTCGCACAAAAACCCAATCCGTCATAGAGTTTTTCCCTCTTTTTTTTCCCCAGATGTAGAGTAAGAGATCCCGCCCTATCCATGATTCTTCTTTTTCCTCTCCCTCCTTTTTATTTATGCTAAAAACCCAATAGGATCACGTGAAGGAGAACGACAGTGCGGATCATGAGGGAACATGAAGTAGAACACAAGGAATAAACGAAAAAAAAAATCTCTAACGCAAATAGGTATGTAAGTAGGAGGACCAAATATGAGATTTATCATATGTATAAGATTGCATAGATTGGATCCATCATGCTAGGTTTACTCTAAACATGAATTGATTATTGTTAGAATTCTTATGTCTATGATTAGATTATTTGTCTAAGATTAGGGATAATGATTGATGATCAAAATATGATGTTCGACCTGTGTGTAATAGCTTAGATGATAACATTTTTTTCTGATATAATCTATATGGAATTTAATGTATCAAGAGAACGAACAAAGAACATGAAGAAAAGGAAAAAATGGACTCGATCAAGACCGTGACGGACGTGTCACGAGCCACGAGGGCAAATAAATGGAAGTTATCGCTTCAGTCATGGCTGTGACGAATTTGTCACGGACCGTGAGGGAATCCTTCGAGAATTACTACTATAGTCACAACTGTGATGGATTTGTTCACGGGTCGTGATAAAGTAATGGATGAGAAAGGACTTCGGTCACGGCTGTGATGAAAGTTACCACGAGCCGTGACAAAGTTGGGAGAACATAACGCATTTGGTCACTGTTGTGAACCTATAGGTCACTGACCGTGAACTCGCAGTTACGACCGTGAAACAATCGGTCATGAATCCTGATTTAGATCAACTATATCTCGATTGTGAACAATCTGTCATATGCTGTGAACTTTGACGTCATGCCCGTGAGAGATGTTTCATGGGTCATGAATGATCTTTTTAGCCGTGATAATTTTTTTATAGTTCATTAATTATTATTTGGTATATTCCTCTAGATATAATGTTTTTTATTGATTGAATGATTGATGTATGAGATGCATAACCTAGATTTCCATGATAAGGATCTAAAATGAATATTTCATTTGATTGAATTGATCCATGAAGTGTATGATTTGGTTCTTGATGAATTGGATCCTAACCGTGATAATTGGATTCCTTTAGGAATAACGATATTAGAGTTTCTTTAGGTTCAATTGGGTTTCTTCAGGAATAATTATTTACGGATTCTTTAGGCCTAGTTAGCCTTAATGGCACTGAGGCAAAAATCAATTACCTTCATGATCGTTAATGGTTCACTAATGATTATTTATTTTAATCGAACAACTTAGGACAATAAATAGTCAAAAGAGTAAAATGATTCTAAGTATTGAATTGTGCTTGAACCTACTGAACCTACGCCGTATGGTGAAGCGCTTTCTCTATCTACTAAAGCAACAAGCACATACCTCTCTTAAGCTAGAGTAGGCTTTCACTTCCGTAATAAGAGGACTAAGAGCTAGGAAGAAATACAAGTAAGTGTTAACAATGCAATTGAATAATAAAGGATATGGTAAAGAATGATATAGAAAAATAAGAAGGATGAAAAATATACTTGTAGAGGAGAAGTAATTTTATTGATTATAGTTTTCCCTCTATTGCATCATTATATATCATTTTTTCTATATTTTTTTACATATTGAGCTTCATTGCTCATGGGAGAATTATCTCCCCTGCTTTTGATAGTGCAAGCAATGAACGCAATTGATAGGTGATAGCACTGGTGATGCAGATGTTCGATTGATGACTTGCACATAATAGGAGTCGAGCTTGAGTTATTTTAATCTTCCTTCAGTTGTTGAACTTTTATTAGTATGTCTTAATTGCCTTTTCATTATTGGACAATATAATAGAATATTATTATTTGACTAGAATATTTAATTGAGTTTTAAAAATTACTGCTTCTGCATTACATGTTCTGTGAAGTTAAAGAAGGATGTCTTAGCGTCTTCTGGACTGTATGTTATCACGTGGCGAAGTGTGAATTTGGGAGCATTAGAATTATGATCAACTGAAATAAACTGATGCACTTTTAAACTGCGACATTCTATGTGCCCAGCCTCCTTAAGGGATCCAACATTCTCATTGATATGTTGGAGCCAAAGTGGATGATAAACATCGTAAAGGAATCGAATCACCTAAACATTGAACGAATATGGAATTCAAAGGTAATCTTTCATATTCCTTTGTTACAACAATGTTGTTCTATATATATCAAATGTACAACCACAAATAGAAACAAAAATCTAATATATGTAACAACACAACCATCAAGATGTGATCTGTTGTGATTTTGTGGTAACTAACGATACTCTCTGTGCTAACGTGCCCCCGCAAGTTGTGCTGGGCGAGGGCAAAGGCGCAACTTGTCCCGTAGGAATGAAAATCGTGAACCACCAAGAGACTTTGTCATGATGTATGCAATATTATCTTTGGATGAGATAAAATGAACCTTTAGTCGACGATGTGTCACCTCATCTCGTACAAAGTGATAATCAACTTCAACATGTTTTGTGCGTGCGTGAAAAACTGGATTCGCCGTCATGTAAGTGGAGCCAAGATTATCACACCATAGTATAGGTGGCGATTCTAAGGAGATTTGAAGATCCTTTAATAGTGATCGAAGCCATATGAGTTCTGCTGTTGTGTCGGCAAGCGCCTTGTACTCTGACTCAGTCGATGATTGAGACACCGTGCGTTGCTTGCGAGCCGACCAAGAGATGAGATTTTTGCCAAAGTAGATGGAGAAACCACCAATTGATTTGCGATCAAGAGTAGAGCCTGCCCAATCAGCGTCTGAGAAGGCATGAAGTGACGCAGACGGGTTTGAACAAAAGAGAAGACCAATGTGCTTTGTGCTATTCAGGTAGCGCATGATGCATTTAACAAGTTGCCAGTGGTGTTCCATCGGAGAGTGGAGGAATTGACACACATGATTGACTGCGAAGGCAATGTATGGTCTTGTTATGGTGACATATTGCAGTGAACCTACAATGTGACGATAAAATGTCGCATCTGTACATGGATTAGACGTGTTAGAACTATCATTAATGATTGAAGGGAGGGGAGTCCGAACAGCCTTAGAAGTCAGCATATTTGCACGACGAAGCAGGTCTGTGATGTATTTCTGTTGTGATAGTACTAAACCATTGTGTTGAGGGAGGACCTCTATGCCAAGAAAATAAGAGAGACATTCAATATACCGAACAACAAAGACTGATTTCAAGTGGCTGACAAGAGCTTCCAGCTTCGACGTATTAGAGCCTGTGATAAGAAGATCATCGACATATACCAACACATATAATAAGTCAACACCTTTGCTATAGACAAACAAGGAAGTGTCAGCCTTAGAAGTAAGAAAGCCAAAATCTGAGAGCTCATGGTGAAGCTTATAAAACTAGGCTCGAGGGGCCTGCTTGAGACCATAAAGTGATTTTTGAAGGCGACATACATGTGTTGGACGATCTGCATCTACAAATCCAGGAGGTTGCTCCATCTACACGACCTCATGTAGATCACCATGTAAGAAGGCGTTGCTAATATCCAGTTGTCGAAGTGTCCACTTGCGGGAGACAGCAAGAGAGAGAACTATGCGAATGGTTGTCGGTTTAATCACCGAGCTAAATGTATCAAAGTAGTCAATCCCAGGTTGCTGATGGAAACCTTTGGCTACTAGGCGCGCTTTATGGCGTTCTAGAGATCCATAAGGATTGTATTTTCTCTTAAAGAGCCATTTACAACCAATAACTGGTATGGTATTAAGCCGAGGAACCAACACCCAAGTGCCATTTGATATTAAGGCTGAGATTTCAGATGCCATGGCTACTCGCCGGTGTGGATACTTATTGGCCGAAGTGAATGAGGAAGGAGTGGTGGTCGATGAGTCGGCGCTGGTAAGTAGTGCAGTAGAAGGTTTAAGACCAACAAGTGATCGATAGTCTATGGTTGGTCGAGGGCGAAGACACATGCGGTGAGCTGGTGGTGATGAAGATGGCAGGTGAGGGTGAAATGGCTCGGGTTCTAAAGTCAATGGCATTGATGCTGGAGGAGAAGAAATAGGTTGGGTGGGAGGAGTAGATATTTGTATAGGTATTGAGAGCCAAGGGTGAGGGGCAGGTGGAGCGGTTGGTGACATCTGAGACTTCTTAGGACGAAGGTGAAATGGAAAGGTGTCTTTGTCAAAGGTTTCATGTCGAGCATAGTATATCCTGCCAGTTACGTAATCCAAGCACCTATAGCCATGAAACTGCGGTGGATAACCAAGGAAGACACATCGACTGGAGTGAAAAGAAAATTTATGTTTGTTATAGGGGCGTGTGAGAGGGAAAGCAGCACACCCGAAGACTCTAAGGAAAGCATAATCAGGATGACAACGATGTAGTAACCATAAAGGAGTGTTATTTGAGATTACAGGTGAACGAAGGCGATTTATTAAGTAAACTACAGTTTCACAAGAAAAGTGCCAGTAATGAAGAGGAACATCAGCATGTGCTAATAGAGTGAGAGAAGTTTCTATCACATGTCTGATCTTGCGCTCTGCAGACCCATTCTGCTGATGCATATGTGGGCATGACAATCGGTGAAAATGTGGTTTAAGTGCTTGGAACTCACCACCACCATCTGATTGAAATAATTTAATTTTATAAGAAAATTGTCGTTCAATATAGGTTTGGAAATTATAAAAACAAGAAGCCACATCAGATTTGTGTTTCAATGGAAATATCCAGCAATACTTTGCGAAATCATCAATAAATAAGAGGAAATACAAATGTCCATCAGTAGATGGGACCGGAGCACGACCCTAAACATATGCATGAAGGAGTTCAAATGGTGATTGACTAAAATTATTGGTAGGAGGCAGCGGCAGGCGAGAAGCTTTTCCTAACTTGCAGGCGACGCATGGACGCATGGAGATATCATTACTAAGGTGATGACGAACGAGCAGTTGTTGCAATGAGCGATGGTGAGGATGTCCAAGCCGAGCATGCCATGGAGAGGAAGACGAACAGCGAAGGGCGATGGCAGCAGGTGGTGAATCTTGATTAGAGATGCTCGGCACGAGGCGATAGAGACCATTGCTAAGCGGACCGTGCAGAAGCACCTGGTGGGTAAGTTTGTCCTTTACAAAGAAACAATAAGGATGAAATTCAAAATAGCAATTATTATTATTGGTGAACTGAGGAAGTGAAAGAAGTGAATGTTTGACACTAGGAACATGAAGAATGCGCCGTAACATGAGGGGGCGTGAGGGTGTGACAATAGAGGAAGTGCCAACATTAGTGATCAACGAAGACATACCATTAGCAATCTGAAGTGTTTCGGCTCCTTGATATGGCTCTGAGTGATGGATCTCTTGCAGATCCGATGTCACATGATTGGTAGCCCCCGAGTCAGGTATCCATTCATTGTACTGTCCAAGTGCCGGGATGTTAGCCGAGGATGATGAAGGAAAATGATTTCTGGGGTTGAACTGTGGTGCCATTGTTGCATAGGCCTGCGCATGTGGGAGCGGTGCAACTACAGGAGGTTGAGATCTCGCATGAGGAGCAGGGTATCACCTATAGGCACATTTATATGGGCTATGGTCGAAAACTCCACACACCGGGCATGGATCTCGGTGAGGCGCAGGTGCTCGATGGCGGCCACGACCTCGTCCATGTCCGCGGTTGCTAGGGTTGAACGGTGGAGGAGTGTATGCCAAATTTGCAGTTGGTGGGATCACGTTCTCTGCTGATGGAGATATATGAGTCATTCGTATTTCATGGCTGAGGAGAAGGCTATGAAGCTCCGAGAATGACACTGGCGAGGTACGAGCAGATAAGGAGGCGACCATTTCACTAAAAGCATGTCCAAGATTGTTAAAAATAATAGCATTAAAGGAAGAAACAGAAAGAGGATGGCCTGCTGCCACAAGTTCATCAACAATGAACTTGGTGTTCCGTAAAAAAGTTGTGATGGAAGAGTCACCTTTCTTGGTGTTGTGCAGTTTTCGTCAACTAGAGGATGTGAGTGTGAGAAGGCGCACCAAAGGCTTCTTTGAGAGTGTTCCAAACGTCATAAGATGTATTCAAGCCAACGACATATTGTAGAATGTCCTCAGAGAGTGAGGCTATGAGCCAGCTGAGTAAAATTTGATCTTTGCGAACCCAATCCGTGTAGGCTGGGTTTGGCACAAGAGGGGCATTTGCAACTGTAGAGGGGAGAGTTGCCGAAGGACAAACTGCAGTGCCATTGATGATTCCGTCAAGATTGAAGCTTCGTAGAAGGGGCATAATCTGAGTATGCCATAGAAGATAATTTGTTGCAGAGAGTTTCAGTGTGAGGCTGTGGCGGACTTGAGAAAAAAGAGGGTAACATAGGGTAAGTTGATGGTCGTTCAGCAACTGTGTTATTTTGAGAGGAAGCTTCAGGATTCGTTGTTGATGAGGTTGACGATGCCATGATCCAGGATGGCTCTGATACCATGAACGAATATGGAATTCAAAGGTAATCTTTCATATTCCTTTGTTACAACAATGTTGTTCTATATATCAAATGTACAACCGCAAATAGAAACAAAAATCTAATATATATAACAACACAACCATCAGGATGTGATCTGTTGTGATTTTGTGGTAACTAACGATACTCTCTGTGCTAACAAACATAATTAACATTTTTTTAAATATGATCTAAAATAGATTGATTGGGCTCTGATCAAACATAGGAAACTCATGGGCATTAGTGCATCTAGATAAAAAATAATGGACTAAACGATAGTATGAAATCGGGTAAATGAAGGATGAGCTAACTCCGTTGAAAAAAGGATCGACAATCAAAACTTGGCTGAAATTGACTAATCTTGGAGCTGAATAGATGCTTTTTAGGCAATGTTTGGGAAGATGCCAAATGTTTAGAAGAAAAACTTAGTTGCTTTTGTGCAAAAAACTTGTGACTTGGAATGTTTTCAAGAAAGCAAGCTAAGTGACTTTCATCCATAGAATTTATGAGCAAAAATAGTACGAAAAGCTTTCACCAAATATCACTTTGTAGAAAGTAAGTTTTGTTAATACTCCCACGGGGCACTACCAAATGCAGCCTCCGCTAAATGAGTGGCTGTGTTTTGTTAATGCAGTCATGATGGGTCCAAAAACTTAACCTAATTTCATGATGAACAAGGTGAAAATAATTGGAGAAGGGAAAAAAAATAACAATGAAAAGACAATATGATAAACTCATGTGCCACCTATGACGAAAAGTTAGGATGAGCCAAACTACTAGTATGAATTTAAAATAAATGTTAAAAGAATTATTATGAAGACGGCTGAAATATGATTCTTAAACTTTTTAAAATTATTATTCGTACATTTGAGTATTGTTATTGATATCATGTTCCAATATATATATAATATTGTTTTATTCTTAAAAATAAAAAAAAAGTTTTATTAGGACATTGTTAGGGAATTTCAAGAAAAAATGTAATAAAGATTGCTAAAATATATTTAAATAAATAAATTAATATCAACGAATACATAATTTTGTTTTTAAAAAAATACTGTTAAGAGATATTCCACTTACCATAAAAATTGAAATAAAAAAATATAATATCATGTTTAAAAAATAGCTTAACTAATAACTCAAAATATCTCCTTACCCACCATCATTTACAATTTCTTTCATGCTTATCATTTTCATGCAGTAGATATTAAGTTTTATATTAGATTGTACATTATGAATTTAAAACTAATCATGTTTTCTTATTGATTAGAATTATTAATCATTAGCCAAATTTATGCTTATATATAATTAAATAATTAACATTGAAAATATATATTTACTCATCAATCATCAGGCTCAAATTTGTTACTATAAATATAGAGAGCTACCGTTTCCCTCCCAACCATGCATAGGTCCGTCCCTAACCCCAACCAAGTTTAAATTATCACCTATCTTATTTATATATTTCCATTTCCAGTGAACAATGCCCAACGTTTGATCCAATCCAACTTTCTACTTGATTAAGAAACTATTGCAAATGTAGGATACTTTCCATTTTATGTTTCATATAGCAAATCCAAATCATCCAGCATGTAGGCATCTACAATGGTAAAGAAAACATTATTACCCATAATAGGAAATGTGCTTGTATGGTCCCCAACTATCAATATGTGAATGATCAAAAGGTTTGATGCTCTGCTTTGCTTACAGAATTAGATGTGGAAAGGTACTCTTGTTTGTTTAGCTAGGACACACATTACAATGATAATTCTTGAGTGAAGAAAGCTCCAATATATCAAATACATGAAATTTTTCGAATTGGCATATGCCCGAAACGTCTGTGCCATACTTCAACATCAATCTCCATTGGACAACTCTTAAAATTGATTGAGATGTGTTCTCAGTTACACTTATTAGTTGATCAGGTAATACTGATGCAAAAATTACGATAACATACACTAACAAGTGCATTAGTAGCTCAACTAAAAAGTGTGAAAGTAAGGTTTTTGATCCCACGAGAAATATCTAATTTCTATTTTTTAATACCGAATTGTAATGTGAGAAAATAAAAGGATTTAATTTGGAAATAGAAAATTAATAATAATTATTTTTTTTTTAAAAAATCAAAGGTAAGCTAAAGACATGTCAAATATCAGGAGAATTAGGGGAACCCTCATCTATACCATCGACGCTATGAATTCTATTAGAGACATTAGCACATACGAACCAATTATAAAGTGGAGAACTCTCAACCTAGCTTACTCACTAATATATCAAACTCAAGAATTAATTTTCTCAATTTTTAATCCCACTAGTTATTAAACAAGATGCATTAAAATCAGTTCCCTATCAATTAAGAGCTCTTTTAATTTCTTGTTATTTGACTACACAACTTTGGGACCTTATGCTTTCTCCTATGTTATGGTATTCATGCAAGCAATAAGAACAAACATGAAATACTATCAAAGAGATTCAGAATATAAAATTATGAAAAACTTGATCATAAAACTAAAACATCAAATGGAGAGTTTAAAGTTTATCTCAAAATAATTAGAAAATAAAAGAAAATATAGAACTAAGAAGGAGAGGAGATCATTTGTAGGTCACTCGCGATTTCTCGTGCAAAACTCTAAATTTCAAGCATCCAAAATATTATCCTCTTATCTTCTGCGCAATGTTTTCATAACCAGACCGAAAATCGATTCAGATGTTCAATTGGATCGTGGTTGGATCGATTTGATCGAATTCAACCGAATTGAACGAGATTTCATTAAAATAATATTATTTATAATATATAATACTAATAATGCTATATAATATATAAAAATATAATAATACCTACTAAAAATTAGATATAATATAAACTAGTATTTATTGTATGGTTATTATTGCTTATTCAAAATAATTGTGATTGATATATTATTGTTTATTTATTATTTTATAATAATACTGATTTCATATTAATTTAGTTTACTTTGAATCACTTTAATTTTTTTTGTATGTCACTTTATTTTATTTCTTTTCACCTTCTTTTTTATTTTTCCTATCAATCCTATATTTATTTTATCTTTTCATATTAATTTTTCCTAGTTTCTATTTTTTTCTGTTTTATTTTAATTTCTTCCACTTCTTACAATGTGTTGTCATTTTAATTTTAGTTGAAATTATTTTTCTTAATTATTTATTATATTTAAAAGTTTAATACTTACAAAAAATCATGATGGTCGATATATAATTATTCATAGAAACTAATAATTCTATATAATTATTTTAACCCAAATTATTTTTAACTTTCCTTTTATTTTTTTTAAATGGAACTATTTTATTTTCATGTCTATGTTTTTTTCCTATTTCCTTATCCACTCTCCTCTCATTTATTCACATTTTAAATTTTACTTTTGCCGCTTAGGTTCCTTCTATAAATTGTTATTATTATACTAATAATTCATGTTAGCCATTTTAATTCAATTTATTGTTAACTTTCCTATTATTTTATTTATCTTTCATATTTCTAGTTTCCATTTTTTCTTATATTTATTTTCTATCCACAATTTTCTTATTTCCAATTTTGTTTTCCTATTAGTTTCAATTACTTTGCTTTTGTAAAAAAATTCTTTCCATTTTGTAGTAGATTTTCCCTTTGTTTTTTTTAAATTTACAATTGAACCAGTTTTTTGGCCGGTTTACCGGTTCATCGGTTTTTTCCGATTCGATCCATTTTTTTCTGGTTCGATGTCATCTCCATTTTTACACTAAAAGTAGATCGAATTAGATGTCGGTTCGCGATTGAACCGATTGAACCGGCTGGTCTGATTCAATTTTAATAACATTGTTTCTGCATATTTTTCTTGCCTTCGCCTTCAAAATTATTTTTGATAATGATCAAAAGATAGATAGGTCAAAAAGATATTTTCTCCAAGTGTCCAAGGGTCTTTTATTATAGCTTAGAAGTAGAGTAATTAGAGTTTGGAGGCAATTCTGGCCGTCCTATAAATAGAGTGTCATGGGCATGAATTGAGAGAAGATCTTCGTCATGGCCGTGAATTCATTCTAACACCCATGAAGTATGTGACATGTACTCCATAATTATTTTGTTCCGCCCGTGCTTACAATGCTCCCAAGTAAGCGGTGGCATTGGAAATTGCAATTATTTTTTTGTTCTTTTCCCATCAAGTCTAGTTAAAAAGTACGGTTTACATTTGTAATCCATGATCAGGGTTAAAGATGGAAACCGATTAAGGGACTAAATTAAAAACTTGCTCAATTTGTTGTGTTTTTAGAAATTAAAAAAATAATAATTTGATTTCTTGATATTTCGAATCGTGTACTCACTATATTTAGAAAATGTCCATCGGTTGTGAACGCGTAAGGAGGGGATCCAGAACCAGAGCCACCGCATGGCATCCTTTTGGAGAAAACAACATTTTCAGGTTGCAGAGGGTACCGGGAGGAGGAGGAGGAGGAAAAGGTGGTGGTGGTGGTGTTGGGGGCAACGAAGAAGTCCATTACGGAGGAGAGCAAAAGGTATTCTTTTCTTTTGTGTTTTTGATAATCTTTAAGATATTAAAACAAACATAACTTTTACACATTTCTTTTGCTCATTAATGATATCTATTGTTTGTTTTACATTCAAATAAATTTTGATAAAATTTTCATGTTGGTTCACTTATGTTTGAATCGAAAGGCCAACATAACAAGATGAATTTTTCTTAACTATGATTGTTATTTATTTTCCCCTTTTTGAAGCGATTAACTAGTTGCTATTTGGATTCTTGGAACTCATGAAATTTATGCAGGTTGGAGAATGCAAATGAAGGAAAAGTCATTGTCTGGTATAATGGTTTCTCTAAATTAGGATTTGGACATGTTCATAGGCATTTTGATCCTTGGAGGATTAAGTTCGTAATAATTGTTGGGTTTATCAACAAAACTGAGGTTTGCCTTCGATCTAGATGGGCGTAAGAAAGCAAGAAACCTCAAGCCTTTAATTTGTTTTGAAGCGAAACTTGAATCACCATTTCTTTCTTGTCATTGTCATATGAAGGAAGGAAAGAAGAATGAGCCAAGAATAGCAAGAAGAAAACTTGTTGATTTTTGTCTTTGCTTGTTTTGAGTTTAGAAATGTCACAAATGGAAATTATCTTTAACGATCAAATGTCAGATTCAACCTTGCCGCTTAGCACTTCTAAAGAGGAAGAGGATGCGACTTCTTCTCCTGGTCCACCTCAAGATTCCGATGACTCACCACCTCCAGAATCCGAAGCTTCTCCTCCATCTCCATCTCCATCTCCATCTCCATCTCCACCTCCACCAACATCTTCGAAGGGTCCTTCATCTGAACCTCCTCCTATCTCAAATGACTCAAGTCCTCCACCACCAAAACGATCTCCTCCTCCAAATGGTTCCTCTGAGCCCCCTCCGGCACTGCCTCCTATTTCTTCTGATTTATCTGAGCCCCCTTCTCCGTCTCCTCTTCATTCTAAATCTCCTAAAAGCCCTCCTCCACCATCACCACTACCACCACCACCACCATCAAAGTCACACCCTCCTCCACCATCGAAGTCCACTCATCCCCCTCCTCCCATTTCTTTTCATCCTCCTTCTCCTCCGCCACTGCCACCACCTCAATCATCAAAGTCTACCTCTCCTTCACCACTAACCACAACACCACCACCACCGCCGCCACCACCTCCTACAATGGATTCAAATTCGCATAGCCCACCACCACTTTCTCCACCAAAAAATTCAAACCAATCCACTCCTTTACCCATTAGTCCTCCTCCTTTCCATGTTCCATCATCACCTCCTAATGCTTCATCCATTTTACCATCCCCTATGAATCCCCCACCATCTCCTTTGCCTAATGTATCTCCTAACTTGTCAACACCTCCTCCTCCTCCTTCTCCTCCTCCTCCTCCTCCTCCTCCTCCTCAACCACTTAACTTACAAAGACCATTCCAATCAACCCCATCTGAAAGTGCCGGAGCACAATCAGTCACTACCCCTAAGCATGAAATTTCCTTTTCTTCTAGGCCCATTACATCCAGTAATGCAAAAGATTCTGGTAAGAACTTCAGCAGTGGTGCAGTTGTTGGGGTTGCAATTTTTGGTGTTATTGTTCTATTAGTCGCTGTACTTTTCGTGATGACAAGAAAAAAAAGAAGAAAACTAGATAGCTTGCCAAATCGTTATCGTCCACCAAAAAATTTCTCTACTAAGTCAGGTAATTTCATGTTTAACTCCTACTCATTTATTCTATTTACTTATTGGGTAAAATTATTATAAGTACTTTTTTTAATTTGTCTATATAGGTGCATATTACTCATCAGTTGGTTCTGCTCTTTCAAATGGCCAACATGCTCCAACTTTATCATCTTCTCACTCTAACACTAAGCATGTTAATGAAAGTTTTAGAAGTCATAGGTATCACTCTGGACCACAAGATCTAGTTGGGTCCAAGTCGTGGTTTTCGTATGAAGAATTGATGGAGGTCACAAGTGGATTTTCTCGAGATAATCTCTTAGGAGAGGGTGGCTTTGGATGTGTATATAAGGGTCAACTACCAGACGGGAGATGTGTAGCAGTGAAGCAACTGAAGGCTGGTAGTGGACAGGGAGAGAGGGAATTCAGGGCAGAAGTTGAGATTATAAGCCGTGTCCATCATCGTCATTTGGTTTCCTTGGTGGGGTATTGTATAGCTGAATATCATCGTTTGCTTGTGTATGAGTTTGTCCCGAATGGAACACTTGAGCAACATTTACATGGTAACTTAATTCTTATGGAAATTATGTCTCCTGATAAGATATTAATAACTAATTATGTATCTAGATAAAAATTGATTTAAAATTGACACTTGGATAGGTGAGAATCTACCCATCATTGAATGGTCCAAAAGGATAAAGATTGCAATTGGCGCTGCTCGAGGATTGTCATACTTACATGAAGATTGTATGGGAGTTTAATATCTTAATTATATGTTGGAACTTATTTTCATACAATATAGTTCTTTATAAAATTCTCTATCGTTCAGGCCATCCACGAATTATCCATAGAGACATTAAATCAGCTAATATTCTGCTAGATTATACCTTTGAAGCTCAGGTAAGCATATGAATTCCATTCTTTCTCATATATGTATTAGCTCTCAATATTATTTCCTACAATTATTAATAAATTACGTTCCTTCAAATGACAAACTATAGGTTGCTGATTTTGGGCTTGCAAAATTGTCAAATGATACTTACACACATGTCTCGACACGTGTTATGGGAACATTTGGGTAGATCTTGTTCTCAATTTCATATGTGATTATTCAACACTTGTATGGACTTTCTTATCTATCTCTTTAGTTGTAGTACATCTTTGCCTCTAATTTATTTTGTATGCCACTTGAAATCAGCTATATGGCACCAGAATATGCATCAAGCGGGAAGTTGACTGATCGTTCTGATGTATTTTCATTTGGAGTAGTGCTTCTAGAGCTTATTACAGGACGAAAGCCTGTTGATCCATCCCAGCCTCTGGGAGATGAAAGTTTAGTTGAATGGGTAATTGAACAAGACAACTCTTTTGTATGTATGAGTATGAATGCAAAAAAAGTCCACTGCAAGTATTGTTCTTATATTTCAATACTTTTGTCTATCAAATCATTAATATATTTCTGAAGCCTTTTGTAGGACCCTAATTGCTTATCTTGACATGATATTGTATAACTTTACAAATAATTTGAAAGATAAAAGTGTACATATTATAAACTGAAATAAGATACGAATCTATTATCTCGCTACACTTTAGGATTCCAATCCTTTAATAGGCATTTCAGTTCAAGATTTCGTGTTTATTGTTTTAGCTGATCAAATAGTTGTAAAAGATTTACAAGAGGTTACAATATTAGTTATGTAAATGTAAACATATTTCATTTAATATGCTTTGGTCTACATGGTCTATCACATGATGATTACATAAAGAAATAAAATGAAAACAAGTTTTATTTATTCCCTCTAGAAAATTATTTCTCTAGAATAAAGGAAAAATGCCACTACCTGTGCAGGCTCGACCTCGACTACTCCATGCTCTTGACACTCAGGATTTTGAAGAATTAGTAGATCCAAGGCTGAAAAACAATTATGCCAAAAGCGAGATGTTTAGAATAATCGAAGTGGCTGCTGCATGTATCCGTCATTCTGCTCCTAAGCGACCCAGAATGGTGCAGGTAAAAGCTAAAACTTGTATGGTTTAATGCTAGTATGGTTTTTTTCTTTTGCTTTCACGTCAAGGTTTGAAATACGAAATCCACATTTTTAAAAAAGAAAACTTCAATTAGTTAGTACATGTTATTAATTTAGTGTTCTTTTTTACATTGGTTGTTATATGTTTGCTTCGAACATTTTTTGTTTGTCAGATGAATCTTGTTTATTGAATCACAACGAATACGATGATCATTTTGGTCTTGCATAGCTCATAAAATTTTTAAATGCAAAGAAAAAATATAATTGTTTTAATCATTTTATTTTCCTTTTTTGTTGCCACTTAATTGCATCTCTAGCAACATGTTATGTTAGAGTTATTTTTGTTTTCATTTTATATCAAATTAACAATTTGTTTCATTAATAGAAGTAACATCCCATGATCTTTCTTGCTTTTGAAGGTTGTAAGGGCACTTGATAATGAGGGAGATGGCTTGGATCTTAGCAATGGTGTAAAATTTGGACATAGTACGATTTATGATTCTAGCCAGTATTCAGCGGACATTCAAAGATTTCGAAGAATAGCACTTGGTGATGATGAATGTGGCACAGAATATGGACAATATGGAGAGTACGAAAAGAGAAGTCCCACACATAGTAATGGATTGAAGAATAGAGATCTACCTCTTAGGTCATCAAGTTCAATGTTATCAGAAGAAAACAGCTCTGAAGAATTTTACAATGGCCATAACTTAGAAACTCATCCCATAAATGGAAAAGCTAGTGAAAAAAGTGACAATTATCAATATAATGGACAAGGTTTCTCTTAACGAATCAGCTTTTTCTTATATACCATTCATCGAATAAATGAAGAAAAAGAAATGTGGATATAGATAATGTTTTACAATAGAGCAATTGATTTTGGACAAATTTAGACGAACTATTAGATTAGGCATTCAACTTTTTTGTAGAGTTGATTCATTACCATAATGTTAGATTGCATAGTAGTAAAATATACATAAAATTGTCAAAAGTAGACCTTTTTTATATACGTGTGCGTCTATGAGTGGATTATTAGCTGCATAGTTTAGATTGTACAAATTGCACACAATTAATTAGATATGCATGCATGCATGCATGCATGCATACATACATATATATATACATA
>LTAE01001691.1:26375-51856 GCA_001647135.1 Pontederia paniculata | reverse complement strand
TGCAGGACCAACTCATCTACAACTTGGAGGTTCAATTGGATGAATTGAATGGTTTACACAAAGTTAATGATGTGACATCTCCTCTTCCACAAGAATTAATTATTCAACTTAAATTTGAAGAGATGAAAGAGCAAATTCATAAATTGGAGAAGGAAGTTGCACAACTAACTTCTTATATTTCTCAAGCTCCCGATGTCAAAACTCTTGAACCCAATGTTCGTCATGTGCCCCTGTCAATATCAATATTCTTATCAAACAAGATGGAAGCCCATAACAAACTATCATGGGAGAACATGGACAATTCAATGGCGTGTCAAGGAGACGAGTGCATACATCATCAAAGATGGACACCAAAGGAGGAGCTCACCTCTGGAGGATCCAAATACGAATGCAGTATTGCCTCCAACTCGATCACCATATATGAAGAACACCGCGCCAACGTCAATAGAGATGCCATCAACCTCAATGCAATGGCATCACAAGATTCCACCTTTGGATACCTTATCCAATTCTACATCATCATCTCCATCACATTCATAACCTGATCTAAGGAGGCCATATTCAACTTTGAAGACTGTGCCTATGCAATGGAGGCCAAAAGCTTCAACTCAACCTCAGAAACAAATTTAAACTGAAAACCCACCAGCATCTCCAGCATCGGTTCAACTGCAAGTAAAGCCTCCCGATTCTCAATGTTGTTCAATCTTAACACTACAATCCACAATATTAACTAAAGCATCTACTCGTGGAGAAGAGTTGATGTTTCAAATGTATTGTGACTTCTAAAGAATGAACGAGCTCCACCATTGTGCCATTCATTCATATTTATTGGGTGAGTTCGTTCCTTTATATTTTTTTCCTCACATGAATCTTAACTCAAACTGAGGCAAAGTCAAGCTAACGACTATAACTTAGAACTATTCTGCCTCTACCCTTTTTCTTAGTTAGATTTTCCCCTTTTCTTTTCTTTAATTTCTTTTCTTTTCTTTTCTTTTGTTTTAGTTAGGTTTGTGTCCCAATCGAGTCTTAGTTAGAGTCATATGCTTCCTCATCAAATTTTTTCTCTTATTCCATTGGATATTCACTTTAACGGGTTGTTATATATTGTTACAAGTCGTGATATCAGATTCTAGTGACCCGTAATACCACATCACGAGGCCGACAAGACCAACTTACCCAGAACCATCATGAATCATAACCTTGTAACCCAGCACCTATGGCTCATACTGTACAATCACCCATAACTGCTAGGGCAACTTATTTTCTATGTACTAATCGGTTTCGCAGAAGTTCGATTTTTTTTTCGACAATCGTCGCTGCAACGTGACATCATCTCCCTTTGCATCGTCAACAACCTACCGCGACCGTTACCTTGCACCACGGGGTGCAACCGACAATGTCACAAGTCGTTACCACCAGTCGCAATAGAGAAGATTGAAGAACCTTTTCAGTGACGATCGTCACATTGTCTCACGAGCCGTAATATCCACCATCGCCGTAACTCCAGGTCACGACTCGTGACCTTCTGATGCACAAACTATGAAGCTGCTATAGACATCGTTACACTATCTTATGAGTCGCAACACTTGACTGCACAAGCCGTAATGCCAGTCACACCCATGACCATCTGAAGAAGAAAGAACATTGCTACCAAGGGCATTACACCATCTCACAGGCCACAACTCCCAACTCATGACCCATGACACTCTGTATCGGGTTGTGACATACTATGAAAAAAATATTGGCAAGCGACATTGACGAAAGGCGCACAATTTTTTACCCAAAAATTGATTGAGATTGTCCAACCATCATTCTAAAGACCAACACACACTGAATGACACAACTCTACAATCTAGCAACTTCTTCGGGCATAACATTCAAAAAAGACTTCCTCCCATGTTGCTGTCTCCATTGCATCGAGATACTTGGTCATTTCTGATCCTTTCTCCCTTTTACTTTATTTGCTCATATTCATTTCATTACGGGTTTGATCTTAAACACTGAGGACAATGTTTAGTTCAAGCTTGGGAGAGAATGCATTTCATGCATCATATCTTGCATATTTGCTTTAGTGTAGTTTAATTGAAAATCCATAAAAAATATGAAAAATCATCATAAAAATCCAGAGATACCATCATTGCATATCATTAACCCTTGCTTTACTTTCTTTAACTTATCTTTGGGCATAAGTTTGAGGTTGTCTGATTAGATCTATGAAATTTGAATACGCTTTCTTTTATTGGGTAGCACTTGAACATTTAGTACTTGAATCCAAGATTATGCTGAAAAGAACTATGAATTATCTTACTATAGTTCTTGTTCAAACCTACTTTATTTTTATTTGTTTAAGGCTTGACAACAAAATCCTTTTTTATTGAACACCTAAGTATTTATTGAGCTTATCATATTGTAAAAAATATATGTGAAAGAAAAATAAATTTGAAATGAAAATTGAAAATTCAGCCAGATTGAAAAAAAAGTTGTATGTACTAAAAATAAAAAGAGTAGTACTTGAGTACTCTTTGGAACCTGGGTGAGTACGGGCAAGTAAGCTTGAGGGATACCTTAATACCTGTTGCCCTAAGGCCATATGGTCTGGGAGTCATCAGTCAAAAGCCCGTTACACAAATCACCTTGTGCAATATGAAGAAATACTCAAGTGTAAACTCAATTACTGAATTGAAAATCTTCATTCAACACCTGGGAATGTTTTGTCAAGTACACCCATAGGGGACCCTTAAATCCTAGTGACCTAAGACCGTCTGTTCTGGGATCCATCGTTTGAAATCCCGCTATACAAACTTCTTTGTGAAACCCTGTCTGAAGACTAGAACTATGAAGATACTATAAAAGCATGTGTTTAATTGTGAAAAAGTATAAGCTCAAGAGATACTTACATATTCAACATTAATGCTATTGTTAGATAGACTATATTATTCTTTTTGCATGAGGTTGGACTTGATCATTATTTAAATATGTTTGACATTCAGAAACTCTATAAAGCTTGATTCCTGGGATGAAAGTTTGATGTTCTCATGAGAGGAGAGAGTGTTAGGAAGGTATTGGTCTATTGGATGAACAACTATGATGGAATTTTCTTGAGTCGGACTGAGAACTTTTGCTTGAGGACAAGCAAATATCCAAGCTTGGGGTAGTTGATGCATGCATATTCCAACATATTTTTAGGCATATATTTAAGTTTATTTTGGTTAATTTTGTCATAAGCATGCATTCATTTTCTCATTTATTTGTTTCTATTTGTTCGAGTCATGATTCTACCTATGATATTTATTTGCAGAAAATCACTTGGAAGGACAAGGAAGGGTCTAAAAAAGTCTACACAACAAAAGAAATCAAATCTATGCTCAAAACATCATAATATATGGATTTCACTGGCCGTTACACACATCACAACATTGACGACAAGCCCAATTTTGCATATTACAATGTAACGGGCCGTGATATCTTATCATGGGTCATTACAATACTTTTCATGCGCCATAATGGAGTTTCATAACCTCTATAGGGATAAGTTATTTTATGATGTCACGGGCCGTTATATGATGTTACGGGTCGTAAGTGACAAGAAATAGTTTCCAGGCTCAAATACCTCATGTTATGGGCCATTACATTTCATCACTGGTCGTGACAACCTCTGTTACAACCCATTAAATCTGTTACAACCCATAACAACATTTCTTTTGGAGAAATTTCAATGGAAAAAGAATTCTTAACCTTTCCAAACTCTTTGGGGATCAAAAGAAAACATTATTAAGAAGATTTGAAGATATTTTGAAGGATAAAATCTCAAACATAAATCGATTATGAATTCAACCAGGATTTTCCTTATCTTTGCATGGAAAGGTTTCCAAACTTTCTCAAACTCTATGGAAACTCTAGAAACCCTTTGGTGGCTAAAATACACATAATGAGAGCCAAAATTCTATGCTAGGATATGCTAAGACGTGCTAGGAGCCTGCAACTTGAGCTTTGAAGATAAGAACGTGAGAGCAACTTGAAGGGCTGCTGAGAAGATTTATGCGTGGTACATTCGTTAAGAATGTGTAGGAATTCATCATCAATACAAAAGAGTACTCTCAGTTCTACATATTATTGGGATAGTATTTTTTGTAACCTTTTTTACCATATTTCTATTTTGTAAAAGTCTTAATTGCTAGGCAAACTTCTGGACCCTTTTCAGTATTGCTTATACTTTATTTGATTCTTATGAACATGATTGTTTCTCTCCATGTCCTATCTTGCTGATCCGTTAAGGACTATAAGGTCTATGGTCTGTTGAGTTATCCCGTTAAAGATGATTCAATAGTTTAGGAATACATCTCTTTGCATCCTAATCTGAGTTGATTGAGAGTAGATCCGTTAAGGAGTGCTTTCAGTTTTACTAGATTGAGGATAGTTGGTTTACCCGTTAAAGGAGATCATATATTAGGTGTTCCTAATCCATCTAAGAGTCAAGTCTATTCATTATTGTTGAAATAAATTACTGTCAAGGTGAAATAAAGTTTGTTCCTAATCTTATCATCTTTTATCCTAAGGTCCTAGGCCTCATTAGTTTATCCTTTCATCTTTTCGTTATTTCACTTTTTCCCAACTCAATGTTATCTCCTATTAGCCCCTGAAGTTAGATAGTTAGTTAAACTAATTCCTCGTGAAATCGACAACTCTTACTCTTAATACTTTATTACTTCATCGACTAGTGCACTTGCTAGCAATATTTGTTTACAAACATCAAGGTTTTGGCACAATTTTCTAGGACAATAATAACGCATCACTAAGGTTTAAAACTGATTGTCTATTGTCTTTCATTATCCTACATATACACTGTCACAACCTTGCTTGCATATCCGTACATGAATTTGATTTTGATTGAACACTAGACAATACATATCAAGTTTTTGGCACAATTGACAGGAAGACATTGCCAATTTTTAGAGAAAAAATACTTAGCTAGTTAATTCCATCATTTTTATTGTGTATATCATAAGTAGTTTAGTCCAACATGTGAATATGTCTTTACAATTTCATTTCTTTCTTCTTTCTTTTTGTTGTGCTACTAACCTTGATGCAATGCACGCCAAGACCTGAAGTTCCTTAACTAGAAGACTATTATTTTGAACCAGAAAGTGAATTCAGGAGGAGGAGATTTTTGAATTTAGAAAAGGTATTGTTGAATTGCAATCAAGATTTTCTGAGTTGACCATTTTTGAAACATCAACAGTTATCAACCTGGATTCTTAATTTGAGACACCGACTACTCTACAACTCGAGTATAGAAAAGAAGCACAAAGAGTTGAGAGACCTATTATTCAGATTAGTTTAGATTCACCTGAAGCATCAAAAACTCAATAAGATCAAGTGAATATGAAAGGAGAACTAGCAGCTCAAGGACCTAGATGCTTGAAGTACGTGGCCGATAGAGCTAGAGCTCCAAAGGTTCCACCTATGGCCAATGTCAACTTCTAATTGTAGTCTGCGTTAGTGACTATGTTACAACAAGATGAATTAGGAGGGTCAACCACTAAAGATCCAGCTCAACACTTAATTTCAAGGAGATATGCGGTACCCTACAGTTCAACAATATCCCTACTGAGGCTATATAAATGAGACTCTTCCCTTTCTCATTGAGATGGAAGGCTAAGTTGTGGTGGGAAACTCTTAAACCTGAGGAGATAGCAAACTGGGACACATTGGTACAAAACTTCTTAGTTGAGTTCTTTCCTCTAATCAAGACAACTTACATAATGGATAAGATATACAATTTCAAACAACTGGACATGGAGAACTTATATGAGGCATGACAGAAGTTCCAAAACTTTATTGCATCTCGCTCTCACCATGGATATGATATGTGGCAGCTACTGAATCATTTCCACTCAGGATTGAACTATCCAACTTCGATTGTCCTAGATAATGTAATAGGTGGATTGTTCGCCACTACTGACATTGATGAAGCATATAAAATAATTGAGAAGTTGATAAGAATCATCATTACCTCAAATATGAGAGATCCAGAAAACCCATGAAGAAGAAGAAGCCAACTTATGAATTGGAATTCCTATCATCTATAGTTAAAGAGGATGAGAAAACTCAACTCAACTTCCGAAGCCAATATGGTGCAGACCCCTGAATTAAAATGTGACATTTGTGGAAACCTTGATCACACAATCGAATCTTGCAACCTATTGACCCAAAATGATTCCTTGTTGTGAGATATTTTTCCCTGCCTTTGATTTGTCCTTCTTATACTCTTTGTCTTCATTTGAGACGTGGCATCTTTGTCCAACCTGAAATTGTTTCTTTGATTCTTCTATTATGTCCTTGCCAATTATGAGTTGTAAAGATTCCTTTCCATTTTGGCTTTTTGTCGTCAGGCGATCTCTTGTGTAGGGGGTCGTCATACATCATGGAGCAAGGGTGTGAAAGGTTCTTTTCTCGAAGTTCCTAAAATACAGACATAAAGCAACATCATTTGGTTATATGGTGTGTTCTTGCTACAAAAGAGGGAACTTAGCATGGAATAGGGTTCGAGTTCGACGACATAGCATGAAAACAGTGTTGATCACAACTATAAAAGACCTAATATTAAGCACTTGATGCATCGCATCAATACTCCTAGCCTTCATTCAACACGTGGCATCTCTGTCCAGCTCTGATTCTTTTGTTATGTCCTTGCCGATTATGAGCTGTCAAGATTCCCTTCCATTTTTTGCTTTTTGTCATCAAGCGGTATCTTGTGTAGGGTCATGATACATCGTGGAGCAAGAATGTGAAAGCTCCCTTTCCCGAAGTTCCTGAAATGAAAGTGTAGAGCAACATCATTTGGTTCTAAATGCATAGAATGACAACACTTGGATCATGATGCATGTGCATATTGTAAAATGGGAACTTAGTATAGAATGGGGCTTGAGTTCAATAAAAAGTCACGAAAACAACTTCAAATGTGTCTCGAGCAGCACAAAAAGCATGCACTTGATGTATCGCATCAATGTACTTATCAAAAGAAGGTTATGGTGTAAAGTTTCCAAAGACATTGACTTGATCAAATTGGTGTTCTTATTGCTGAGGGGTACGCGCAGGATCACCTCCTCTCTTTATCTCCAGAGTAACGCAGAGACGACGACACCATTGTCGAACAACAATGTATGATGAAGAATATGAGCCTTTCTAACCGTTATTCCTTATTTTGATGAACATGTCTTGTAACTAACTAGGATTATCTAGAGTTAGCAGTAGGGGATGAAGGATTGGATTTCTATATCGATTACGAACGCTTTTGAACGAATTCTGTTTTTCTCTATATAAACCCATTGTTTGATCTCGTTTTCGAATCGAATGTTCTGAAGAGTTTTGTTTATCTTGTGATCAGATATGACTGACCCTCAATTTCATCTTCTTTCCTGTCTAGACTCCCTCTCGTTGGATGATGCATCCTTGACTGGAGGTGTCCGGTGAAGTGAGTGCATCTGGTCACCACCATCGAGCGATTCTCAACCTTGCAACCACAAGAAATCATTCTTACTACTTTCCCTATTAGAGCGTTTAAAGGACTGACCATCACATCTCGCTCTCACAGAGTCCAATGACACGCTCCATCTCAGGTTATGCAGACCTATGATGCAGAGTTGTATGCCGAAAGACCCTCAACCCGGTAGCAAACTATTAGACTCACCTATACTAGGTTTTGGGATACTTTCGTGTTCTTCACCGTGTGACTGCGGGTGAGATCATGACTGATATCCCTTGAAAAGAAATTCAGATTTCTCTCTTCACCGATACCTAATTTAGTATACAAAGCATGCATGTGAATGACAATATAATCTGACATCCCTGAAACTTGCTAACTGTGGAGTTCCTTTACATTTCTGCTATATCTCTTACTTGGGTAGTCATGATCTGTTTAGCTCTCGTTATCATAGTTTATTTCTTAAATCAACTGAAAAATCCTAAAACCTAGTTAATCTAACATTTAGTTTCTCTTACATAATTGTTCTCATTTTTCACTAGTCTTGAGTGATTTGCTCCCGAGCATTGCTTTAGCCTCCCTATGGATTTGATAACCTTAGTACTGCACACAATCAGCTATATACTTGCAGTATTCGTAGTGTTGTTTTAGGAATTTTAAAACTGATTGTCTACTATTATCACACTCCTGCATTTACATTGTATGGGTCGCTCACAACCTTGCTTCAATACCTATATCTGAACCTGATTCTGATTTAATTCGAGACAACACTCCTGCACATCAAGTTTTTGGCGCCGTTGTCGAGGAGGCAATAGCCATTTTTTAGGAAATTTTCATTTGAACTATTAATATTATCATTTTCATTATATCATCAATAACCATTTCTGACATGTGAATATTATTTTCCCTAACAACTTCAACTTCTATTTTCTTTATCTCTTTTGTTCTTCCTTGACTTTGGGTGTAGTGCATACCAAGATCTCAAGATGTTAAAGAAGATTACTACTACTCAGAGCTTGAGAGATAATTCATAAGAAGGAGAAAGCAACAGGGACTGATTTTTGACTTGCAATTGAAATTTGCTGAATTGTCAATTTCTGAACCTACTGAAACAACAAATTTGAAGTCCGAACCCCATACACCAGTCACATTGCAGCTAGAGTACAAACTTGAGACACCATTAAATAAGAACTTGATCATTCAGATCAGTGTGGACGCACCTAAAACCTCAGAATCACAAAAAGAAGATCAGAATATCATTGAAGGAGAACTTGCAGCTCAAGGTCCAAGATGCCTAAAGGACAGTTACTCACCAGTAGCTATCAGAGCTAGAGTCCCAAGAGTTCAACCTATGGCCAATGCTAATTTCCAACTACAACATGCCCTTGTGACTATGATTCAACATGACCAATTTAGAGGGGCAGCTATTAAGGACCCAACCCAATATTTGGAAAACTTTAAGGAAATATGTGGAACCCTTCAATTTAACAATATACCTACCGATGGTATCTACATGAGTCTTTTTCCTTTCTGATTGAGAGGGAAAGCCAAATTATTGTGGAAGAGTTTAAAACCTGAGGAAGTAGCCAATTGGGATACTTTAATACATAACTTTCTCGCTGAATTTCTTTCTCCAAGCAAAACTACACATATTAGAGATGAGATTTTATCGCTTCAGTCAGCTCGAAATGGAGTACCTGTATGAAGCATGACAAACCAAAATTTACTTGCATCATGCCCACATCATGGATATGAGAGATGACATTTATTAGATCACTTCCACTCAGGATTGAATTAGCCAACTTCGATTGCTTTGGACAATACAACAGGAGGAGTCTTTGCAACAACTGATATAGATAAGACATACAATATTATAGAGAAGTTAACAAAGAACCACGATTATTTGAGGCACGAGAGATCGACAAAGCCTATGAAGAAGAGATCATCTGATGAAGGAGGAATCTTATCATCGAAAGTTGAAGAAGCCATACAAAAGGACTTGGGAAAACTGAACCTCACATCCCAAGTCAACATGGTGCAATCCCTTGAGCAAAAGTGTGATATCTGTGGAAATTCAGGACACCCCATTGAAATGTGTAATTTGTTGACTCATAAACAAGACTCTCAATATAACCAACTCAACGCCTTTGAAAACTTTGCTCCGAAAGCCCCTTCTGATAAGTATACTCCTGAAAATAGAATCACCCATTCTTTTCCTATAGAAATAACCATTATCACAATAATCCATATCACAACCTCCCTCATCACAACCTTGCTTGGAAACCCTAGATTATGCCAAGACCACCTCAACAACAGCCATTCATGCTACCTATCCCAAACCCCAAACCTTCAAAGCCCAAACTGGAAGAACTGATACAACAACTGATGAAACAACAAGAGCAGATGAATTCCATAATTGAGCAGCTAGCCACTCATAACAAGCTTTTGGAAAATCAGATAGCATTACAAGCAAATGCTACAGCCTCACGACCCCACACCTTACCAGGACAACCAGAACCAAATCTTAGTGAACAAGTTCAAGTTGTTACACTAAGAAGCAGGATGAACATGCCACCAAGACCAACCAGCTACAGAAACTGATAATATACTAGATAAACTTGAAGACCAGAATACCCAAGATGAATCTGAAAAAGAGGAACAACCTGAACCTGTATTACAAAATCAAACCCCAACTCAAACTGAACAACTAGTTAACTAGAATCTACCTCTGCACAAAGTCATGCCTTTCCCTCTAAGAATTCTAAAAGCAAAGAAGAACAACAATTTCATAGATTCATAGAGATATTGAAGAAGTTGTAGATCAATGTACCATTTATAGAGGTAATCCAACAAATGTCGTCCTATGCAAAATACCTAAAAGAAATTTTGTCAAAAAAGAGGAGGTTGGATATCAAAGAGACTGTGTCTCTGATAGAAAATGCTAGTGCAATGATCTTATACAAACTACCACTCAAATTGAAGGATCCTATTAGCTTCTCTATTCCTTGTGAGATTGGACACCTACAAATTAGAAAAGCACTTTGTGATCTAGGACCTAGTGTGAGTGTCATACCTTCCTCTATGTGTGATAAACTCAATGTTGGAGAGCCAAAGCCTACTAATATGATGCTTTAATTGGCTGACAAATCAGTGAAACACCCGAAAGGAATTCTTGAAGATATACCAATTCAAGTAGGAAAATTCTTTATAACTGTAGATTTTGTAGTCCTCGACATGCCTAAAAACTCAAACACTTGCATAATCCTTGGAAGGCCTTTCTTTGCGGCTGTTGGAGATATCATTGACGTAAGGAGTGGCACACTATCATTTCAAGTAGGGATGACAACATCGAATTCAATTTAACCAAGACAATGAGGAATCCAGCTCTAGAGATTTGTTCTATGAAGATTATGACATTATTGAAGAAGTCGTGCACGAAGTATCAACAGTAACCCTTGTGCAAAAGCATGAACAAGATCTAGAAGTTACTAAAGACTTTGAACATCTTAAAGTTGGAGTCGATTTACAAGTACTGTCATATTAGAAAATTCAGGAATAGACTGTGAAGAAAAAATTAGTTACACCTGCTGAAATCGGCTATCACAACCTTGCTAAGTCAATCAAGTGAAGTATCGGTTGACTCTACTGAAACACCTCCAATCAAGTCAACACCTAAGCTTGAATTGAAGCCATTTCCATCCACATTGAAGTATGAGTTCCTTGGTCCAGACTCCATCTATCCTATCATTGTTAGCTCTGTTCTATCCAATGATCAACTTGATAAGTTGCCGGAAGTAATCAGAACCCACCGGAAAGCCATTGGTTATTCAATTGATGACATCAAGTGTATCAGTTCATCACTATATGCACAAAATTCCCCTTGAAGACGATCACACCCCCACAATTGAGGCACAAAGAAGGTTGAATCCTAACCTCAAGGAAATTCTCAAAAAGGTGGTCCTGAAATTGTTAAATGCTGGGCTCATCTACCCTATTTCTGAAGCAAATGGGTGAGCCCAATCCAAGTAGTTTAAGAAGGGAGGCACAACCATTATCGAGAACAAGAAAGGAGAACTCATCCCCAGTCGAGTACTATCGGTTGGAGGATGTGTCTCAATTATCAAAAACTGAACAAGGCGACGAGAAAGGACCACTTCCCACTGTCATTTATTGATCAGATGCTCGAGCGCCTCGCTAAACATAAGTACTTCTGCTACTTGGATGGATATTCAGGTTTCCTGCAAATCCCCATACACCCTGTCGATCAATTGAAAATGACCTTCACATGTTCATACAGAACCTACGCATATAGAAGAATGTTGTTTGGTTTGTGCAACGCACGAACCACCTTCTAGAGGTGCATGAGTCCATTTTCTCATAATTCATTGAAGATATAATGGAAGTTTTTATTGATGACTTTTCTGTATATGGGTGATCATTCGATAACTGTCTATGTAATCTCAAGAAAGTTCTACAGAGGTGTGAAGAGGTGAATTCGGTGCTGAATTGAGAGAAGTGCCATTTCATGGTAACTCAAGGAGTGGTACTTGGGCATATAGTTTCTGAGGAAGGTATTGAAGTAGATAAAGCTAAGATTGAAGTAATAGAGAAGTTGCCACCACCTATTTATGTAAAAGGAATAAGAAGCTTCCTAGGACGTGCGGGCTTCTTTTGGAAGTTTATAAGAGATTTCCAAAAAGACATTGACAAATTTACTACATAAGGATGCAGAGTTTCACTTCGACAGTCAGTGTCTAGAAGCATTCAACAAGATCAAAGAAGCACTTGTCTGAGCTCCTATATTGCAATCGCCCGATTGAAGTCTACCCTTCGACCCTTCGAGATCATGTGTGACGTCAGCAACCATGCTATAGGAGTTGTCCTTGGAAAAAAGAAAGATAAAGATAATACTATCATCTACTATGCTAGTCAAATTTTGGATCCTGCACAACAAATTATAGCACGACCGAGAAGGAGATATTGGCGGTAATTTATGCAATAGACAAGTTCAGGGTGTATGTTGTGAGATCAAAAGTAGGGTCCTACAAGGATCACATGGCTGTAAAACACTTAATGCAAAAAAAGGATGCAAAACCCCGACTAATAAGATGGATTTTATTGCTGCAGGAATTCAATTTGGAAATCAAAGATAAGAAAGGAGTAGCGAACCTCGTTGCAGGACATTTATCAAGGCTCATGGAACCCCTTGAAGACTGCACCATGCCTATCAATGAGAACTTCCCCGATGACTCACTCCTTACCATTTTCAACACAAACTACCCTGGTATGCTGATATATCAAATTTCTTAGCACATCAGCATGCCTTTGGGAATAGTTATATTTCACCTGAGATGACTCATCAAGGGAAGAAAAAGCTATTCAACGAACTCAAACATTTCTATTGGGATGATCCTATGCTTTTCAAGAGATGTTCAGATGGTCAATTTAGAAGGTGTGTAATAGAGTCGGAAGCTTAGAGGATCATAAAGGAATGACACAACTTTGCATATGGAGGCCACAGTGGAATTCAGAGAACAACTACGAAAATATTGCAAGTTGGATATTATTGGCCTACTATATTCAAGGATATGAATGCCTATGTGCGAGGATTGATTGTTGTCAGTGTTATCGAAATATTTCAAGAAGAAACGCGATGCTGCAAACTAGGATCCTCGAAGTCGAACTCTTCGACGTTTGGGGAATCAATTACATGGGACCATTCCCAACATCTGGAAGATTCAGGTATATACTTGTAACTGTTGGCTATGTGTCAAAATGGATAGAAGCCATCCCGACTATGCATTGTGACGCCGCCTCTATCTGAAAGTTTTCTGGGAAGATTATATTTCCATGTTTTCGAATTCCCAGGACAATCATCAGTGATGGAGGAAGACAATTCACAAAAAGACAGTTCGAAAACATGCTCTACAAATATGGAATTTATAATAGGTGAGCAACTACATATCACCCACAAGTGAGCGACCATGTGGCAGTTTCCAACCGATATATCAAGACCATATTGGAGAAGTTCGTCTCAAAGTCAAGAAAAGACTGATCGTCGAAACTAGATGAAGCTTTGTGGGCATGCCAAACAGCCTTTAAGACAACTTTTGGAGTCACACACTACTAGCTGGTATATGGAAAATCATGTCATTTACCTGTTGAGATGGAATACAAGACATACTAGCCTGTGACACGGCTAAACTTGGATATGAAGAAGGTCGGAGATAACTGCAACTTGCGCCTGGCGGAACTAGAAGAATTATGACTCCAAGCCTATGAAAATTCTAAGATCTACAAGGAAAGGACTAAGGCTTGGCATGATCAGCGCATTCTAAAGAAGTCTATTCAAGTTGGAGGAAAAGTCTTCTTCAATTCAAGATTGAAAATCTTTTCGGGAAAAATCAAGTCACAATGGACCGGCCCCTATATTGTTCAAAGAATATTCGATCACGGAGCGGTAGAACTAATTTTGAAGAAAGGGTTCATGTTTAAGATGAATGGGCATCGACTCAAGACATTTCAATCGGGGATTAAAGCAACTGAAAAGGAAACAATCACATTCGAACCAGTTGTAGAACTGTGAATGCGCGAAATGTCTAGTCAAGGACATCAAACAGTGTCGCTTACTGGGAGGCAACCCAGGCTACCACTTAATAAATTCTTTGATCTTTGTTTGTATAATTTTTGGGGCGTAAAATCATCAAGTTATGACTGACGAGATGCATGACTATGATCAATCCAAGCACCGCCTTAGTGTTGGGAAAGAGATTCTAATTTTCCCCCTCAACGACATCTTGCTAGAATTACCTCATTGCCACTTAAGGGAACCAGCCGTAACCTTTAATCTCACTCATCCCATTATCTCTCCCATGATTACGCTCACCTCTCCACAGTCACCACCTTTATAGCTCATAGACAATCACCACCTCGATCGGCCACCGCTTATGGTAGCAACAAGAGGACAAGCGAAAGGGGAAACATGGAGACCAAAACCGAAAGTGAGGTAAAGCACAATAGCTACTGATCCATTCATCATCAACTCAGAAGTTCCGACCACCGATTCATCGATAGTCGGACCTTCCACCGCAAGAACTTACGTACCAGTACTGGTATTAGCTGCATCAGCGCGACATCTTGTTCTCGAGGTATGCCCACTACAGATCATCCCACCTCCTGCTTCTCCAGAGAAGATGACGAAGGCGAAGGCCACATCAAAACCACAACCATCATCTCACAACTGCCGACATCCCAACACTAACACCACAACCACCACTGCCCGTGCCATCCACATCACAGGAGAAGCAAGCCACGAGACAAAAGCTGATAGACAAGAAGGCGACTGGAATCACTGTGACTACGGCAAAAGCCCTAAGTCCGAAGAAGCACCAAACTCTTCCAACAGTTCTTGAAGCATCCGAAGGTTCACCGCATCCCATGACACAGACTCAAGTAGCAACAACTGCTCCTATGCCTTCCAAGAAAAAAGAAAAAGAGCCCCAACAACCACCAGCGAAGAACACCAAGAAGGCGTCGGAAAAAGAAGCAGCAACGATTCCTGAGCCAATAGCAGAGCCAGAGGATGAGGTGGACCGTCAACTTCTGGCGGTACAAGCATAAAAGAAGAAGTCTGTAGCAGACAAAGTTGAAACCTATCAAAACTCCTGTAGTGACTTCAGCGGCAGAACCTACTCCCAAGAAATCGAAGAAGCCGATCACTGTCATTCCGCCAAAACCCCAGAAGAAAGCTGCACCATCAAAGCCCAAAGCTAAGAAATGTCCACAACCTCCACCAGAAGATGAGGAGGAAGAAGACACCGATTTACAACCCTTAGTCATGAAGCCACACAAGAGAAGCAGAGCTGTGATGAAAGAGGCTATGATCAAAGAAGAAGAAACCGTTGTAGAAGAGATGCAACAACCGACAACAGAAGAAGCGCCTGAATCAGAAGCGCCCAAAGCAAAGGAACCAATGCTATCACAACCTAGAACATTAGAAGTACCAGCGCCATCGCAACGAAGCACACCAGAAGAGACACTTGAAGATGTACCACCCCTGGAAGTTTCTGTTGTCACTTCTCTACAACAATAGGAAATCCCAGTGTCACACCCAAGCAGTCAGAAGAAGCAGAAGAGGAGACTGGAGACGAGATCGAACCTGAGGTTCAACCTGACCTCCTGACTCCAGAGGAAGCACCAGCAGCACACAGGATACCAATTGAACCAACAGAGCCCAGCGACACCGATCTCCTCCAACTGCCAGCACAGATCGAGTTCCTAGACGATCAACCATGTGCACTATATGAGAAGCTCAGAACCCGGGAGATTCTCGTCACAAGATACCAAGACGCTAAAAACTTGAAGACGCTCGGTCTGCCCAACGATATGATGAGGCAACTAAAGAAAATGGATGTTGACAGATTCTTTCTTAATTCCTAGCCTACCTATAAGTACATTACTATTGAATTTCTGAGTTCTTTGGACGTAACAAGCGCCAAAGATTACCTTAGCCTGAACTTGCCTATTCAACAGAGAGTTCCACTAGAGTTCGATGAGTTCTATGCAGTCTATGGATTCCCTATCGAGATTGTACAAAAAGGAACACAAACTATAAGGGCGCCAAAGTTTGGAAGTGGGCCACAGGGGAAAACCGTTATGTGCTCCGACAAGCGAAGTCATCATCTTTCCAAAAACCGACTATAAGGTATTTTTAGAAGGTATAGGCCAACATTCTATTTGGGAGGTACAATAGAGAGGCTAAAATATGAGTGAGGCAGATATGTGCATGATCTAGAGATTCATGAAAGGGAAGAAAGTTAACGTCGGCCATATGTTTCTAGAATACATCTCTCGTTTGGCCACGACTGAGAAAGGACCAATTGTCATAGGTGGCCTATTTACACCCATTGCTGAGATATGCAAAGACGACTTGTCCAAGCTAAGTGTGATCAGAGGAGCAACCAAAATAGACATATCAGTGATGCTCAATATGAAGATCATACTAATACTAGACAGGAAATATGTTCTGGTGTACAAAGGGATTGAGACGTCAATTGTACTGCCTAACCCAAAACTTACGAATATCAACAAAGGAAAGAACTGGACCCTTCTCACACCCGAGCAAAGCGCCCCTGACAGCACCGCAACCACAAAAAAGAAGACACCCACAACCGACACCACTGACGGAGGATCCCCCATATCAATGTTGACTAAACTACTCGCGGAACAATGCAAGCACTCTGCACTCCTAGAAACTATCATCATCCAGAATAGAGATCTCAAGGAAGAGCACTGCCATCTGAAGGAGGAACTATTAACCAAGCTGGCGACGATGAATGAAGAACCGGAGCTGGAAGACAAAAGCTCCGGGGCTGAACCATCCTGCACACGAGCGACAACTCTCCTGGCTTGGCTTCAATACTGAGGATAGTGTTGGGGTTAAGTCCGGAGAGGCCATGGTATGATCTTACATACCATGCTTTTGAACCTCTATCTTTTGGTTGTTCACTCATGATCTCTTGCTTGACTGCTATTTATGTTTTTGTTTCGATATCACACCCTTGGACTGTTGCTATCACACCATTACTCTCCTGCTAGAAATTTTCGGTCTTGTTTTAACTGTCTTGCTATCTGAATGAATTTTGTCGAATGTTGTTTTCTGCACTTGTATGCACACTTTGGCTTGCCTTGTTTATTTCTCAACTTTTGAATTAAGGCAGTATAAGGTCCAAGCCATGTGTAGTTGTAGGTTTTATTGTAACATTGTGACCTGATGAATGTGTACTTGACTAATTGTATTTGGGAATCAAAGTTTTATGCATTGAATTGTTTGCTTTTTTAGGCCTGAGAATCCCATATTTATGAAAAGAGCAAAAATTTAGGTTTTCTTGTCCACCCCCTATATCTGCAGGGATGTTTCTATCTTTTCTTGAATAACTACTTCGTTGACCTTCCACTTAGAAGATTCAAGAGTATGCTTTTCAGCACTCCAGGCACCTACCTGAGTATTCTAGAAGAAAGTGATGGACAATGCCACAAAGAACAATTCCTCTCACCCCAATAACTACTGCTCTGTCCTTCCACTCGGAAGAATCAAGAGTATGTTGTTTCACAACACCCTTGGCATCCTCATTGAGTATTCCCGAAAGAAAACGTGAGGATATGCTAAGGGAAGACTCTTTTTGCTTTCATATCCTTGCGTTTGATCTAAAATAAGGGGTATGAAAAAGTTATGCTCTAAAGCGAAAAGGAAAAGGGGAAGGTTGCCTTGTTCTCTGTTGCAAAAGTGATTCTCTTGCCTAACGTTTGGTTGTGACATGAATACTGTGAGGTTGTGATCTCATGTTGCATTCAGCTAGAGCTTCAATGATTCCTAAATCCAATTTTGTTAAGTCAAGTCTGACTCAGTTGTATTGTACATTTGAAGTTAACTATTTTTTGAGAAATATGTCTTGCTCCTTATGATTTGGTCCTCGCATTAGAAAATGCCATTGCCTTAATCTTAGTTCATTTGCTTGAGGACAAGCAAAGGTTCAAGTGTAGAGATGTTTGATGTGATGCATCAAGTGCTTAATATTAGGTCTTTTATAGTTGTGATTCACACTGCTTTCATGCCGTTTTGTTGAACTTGAACCCCATTCCATGCTAAGTTCCCACTTTTGTAGCAAGCACACACCATAGAACCAAATATTGCTGCTTTCTGTCTTTATTTCAGGAACTTCGAGAAAAGGAGCTTTCACACCCTTGCTCCATGACGTATCATGACCCTGCACAAGAGATCGTCTGAAGATAAAAAGCCAAAACGGAAGAGAATCTTTATAGCTCATAATTGGCAAGGACATAACAGAAGAATCAGATGAACGATTTCGGGCTGGACAGAGATGCCATGTGTCGAATAAAGGCAAGGAGTATAAGAAAGATAAATAGAAGATAAGGAAAAATATCTCGCAATCAAGGAATCATTTTGGGGGTAAGCGCGGGATCACATCCTCTCTCTATCGCCAAAGGAACGCAAAGACGACGACACCATTGACTAACAACAATGCAGGATGAAGAACGTGGCCGTTCTAATATTTTTTCTTGTATTTTGATGAACATATCTTGTAACTAAGTAGGATTATCTAGAGTTAGAAATAGGGGATGAAGGATTGGATTTCTATATCGGTCTCGAATGCTTTTGAACTATTTCTGGTTTTCGCTATATAGACCCATATTTTTATCTCATTTTCGAATCGAATGTTGTGAAGAATTTTGTTTATCTTGTGATAAGATATGACGGACCCTCGATTTGATCTTCTTTCTTGTCTACACTTCCTCTCATTGGACGATGCGTCCTTGATCGGAGGCGTCCGGTGAAGTGAGTGATCGCAATTTATTTTCCCGATAGAGTGCATTGGGTCACTACCATCGGGTGATTCTCAACCTTGCAACCATGAGGAATCAGTCTTACTACTTCCCCTATTAGAGCATTTGGAGGACTGAAAATCACATCTCTCTCTCACATAGTCCGGTGGTGCACTCCATCTCAGGTTTTGCAGACTTGTGATTCGGATTGTATGCCGAATAACCATCAACACGATAGCAAACAATTAGACTCACCTAGACTAGGTTCCGAGATTCTTTCACGCTCTTCACCGCGTGACTCCGGTGAGATCATGACTGAAATCCCTTGAAAAGGAACCCACGATTCCTCTCTCATCGAAACCAATTTAGTATACAAACCATGCATGTCAATGACAATCTAATCCGACATCCCTGAAACCTACTAACACTAGAGTTCCTTCACATCTCTATTGTATATCTTACTTGCGTGGTCGTGATTTCTTTAGCTCTCATTATCGTATTTTATTTCTTAAATCAACTAAAAACCCTAAAAATTAGTTAATCTACCTTTTAGTTTATGTTAGATAATTGTTCTCATTTTTCACTAGTCTCGAGTGATTTGCTCCTAAGCATTACTTTCGCCTCCTTGTGGATTCGATACCCTAAGTACTACACACGATCAACTGTATACTTGCAACATTCATAGTGTTGTTCTAGGAATTTTAAAACTGATTGTTTACTATTATCACAATCTTGCATTTACACTGTCACAACCTTGCTTGAATACATGTATCTGAATCTGATTCTGATTTAACTCTAGACAACACTCCTGCACATCAAGTATAAGAAGGACCAATCAAAAGCAAGAAAAAATATCTCATATTTTAGAAAACATTTTTTTTGTAGCTCACGTGCAGGATCGCTTTCCCTCTCCATCGCTTGAGCATAGAGACGACGACACCCTTGACAGACAACAATTGCAGGATGAAGAAAATGAGCCTTTCTAACCTTTATTCTTGTATTCTGACGAACATGTTTTGTAACAAAGTAGGATTACCTATAGCTAGCAAAGGATGAAGGATTTGGAGTTCTATCTCGATTTCGAACACATTGAACTATTTCCAGTTTTCGTTATATGAACCCATTGTTTGATTTTGTTTTTGATTCAAATATTGTGAAGAGTTTTGTTTATCTTGTGATCGGATGCGACTGACCCTCGATTTGATCTTCTTTCTTGTCTACACTCCCTCTTTCTGGATGATGCCTCCTTGACCGGAGGCGTCCGATGAAGTGAGTGGTCACATGTTACTTTCCCGATAGAGTGCATTGCATCACTACCATCGGGCAATTCACAACCTTGCAACCGCGAGGAATCAGTCTTACTATTTTCCCTGTTATAGCATTTGGAGGACGGACCATCACATCTTGCTCTCACATAGTTCATTGGCGCAGCTCCATCTCAAGTTCTTCAGACCTATGATGCAGGGTTGTTTGCCAAAAGACCATCAACCCGGTAGCAAACCATTAGACTCACTTAGACTAGGTTACGGATCTGCTTCTTGGTGTCCACCACGTGATTGGAAGGAAATCGAGATCGAGAATCCTCGAAAAAGAAACCATGATTTCTCTCTTGACCGAAACCTAATTTAGTAAACAAACCATGCATGTCAATGATAATCCAATCTAACATTCCCGAAACCTACTAACTCTAGATTTCCTTCACATCCCTGTTGTATCCCTGATTCGCACTGTCATGATCTGTTTGCTTCCGTTTATTTTAGTTCATTTCTACAATCTTTTGAAAAACTCTGAAAATTAGTTAATTTATATCCTTGTTTCTTTTAGATCATTGTTATCATTTTCACTAAGTTAAGATTAGTTTTGAGTGATTAATATCTGATAATTACTTTTGCCTCCCTATGGATTCGATACTCTAAGTACTACACACGATTAGCCTAGTTGTATACTTGCAGTATTCATAGTGTTGTTCTAGGATTTTTAAAAATAATTGTCTATTATTATCACAATCTTGCATTTACATGATCACAACTCTATCGACAAACCTGTACATGGACCTGATTTTGATTTAACTCTAGATAACCCTCCAGTTCACATCAAGTTTTTGGCGCTGTTGTCGAGGAGACAATAGCCAATTTTTAGGAAATTTTCATTCGAGTTGTGAATTTTATCATTTTAATTGTTTATATTGTCATTAACCATTCTAACCTGTAAATACTTCTTTTATAGTTTCTTTTTCAGTTTTTCTTTCTTCTCTTATTTGTCACTAACTTGGATGCAATGCATGCCAAGATCTGAAGTCACTAAAGGAGACTATTATTCTGAACCAGAGAGAGAGAGAGAGAGAGAGAGAGAGAGAGAGAGAGNCTTTCTTCTCTTATTTGTCACTAACTTGGATGCAATGCATGCCAAGATCTGAAGTCACTAAAGGAGACTATTATTCTGAACCAGAGAGAGAGAGAGAGAGAGAGAGAGAGAGAGAGAGAGTTTAGAAGAAGAAGAAGAAGAAAACACCGAAGACTGAACAAAGAGGAAACACAATTGATTTCTAATTTGAATTCAAAGTTTTCTGAACTGAAGATTTCTGAACTATCTGCAGCAACCAATCTGGATTCTAAACCAATATACCAATTACATTGCAGCTAGAGTATAGACCTGACACACCAATCCTGAGAATTCTATCATTCAGATCAGGGCTGACACATTTGAAGCCTCAAAATCACAACAAAAAGATCAAATTATCATGAAGGAGAACTAGCAGCTCAAGGTCCAAGATATCTCAAGGACATATATTCACCTGTGGCCAATAGAGTTGGAGTCCCAAGGGTTCAACTTATGACAAATGTAAATTTCTGGTTACATCCATCTTTAGTGACCATGGTCCAACAAGATCAATTTGGAGGGATAGCTACTGAAGACCCAACCCAACATTTGGATAACTTTAAGGAGATATGTGGAAACCCTTCAATTCAATAACATCCCTGTCGATGCTATCTACATGAGGCATTTTCCTTTCAAATTGAGAGGGAAAACCAAATTGTGGTGAAAGAGTTTAAAACCTGAAGAAGTAGCCAATTGGGACACATTAGTGCAGAACTTCCTTGCTAAATTTTTCCCTCCAAGCAAAACTGCACATATTAGAGACAAGATCTATCACTTCAGTGAGCTCAAAATGGAGAACCTGTATGAAGCATGGCAAAGGTTCCAAAATTTAGTTGAATCATGGCCACATCATGGATACGAGAGATGTCAGCTACTAGATCACTTCCATTCAGGATTAAATTACCCGATTTCGATTGCATTAGATAATGCAGCAAAAGGAGTCTTTGCAACAACAAATATAGATGAAACATATAACATTATAGAGAACTTAGCAAAAAACCACCACTATTTGAGGCACGAGAGATTGAGGAAGCCTTTGAAGAAGCGGTCGTTTGATGAAGGAGAATCTATATCATCTAAGGTGGAGGAAGCAGTGCAAAAGGCCAAATGAAAACTAAACCTCACATCCCAAGTCAACATGGTGCAGCCCCTTGAGCACAAGTGTGACATCTATGGAAATTTAGGACACCCTTCTGAAATGTGTAATTTGTTAACTCACCTAAACAACCCTCAATATGACCAACTAAATGCTTTTTAGAAACTTTGCTCCAAAGCCCCCTTCTGAGAAATATACTCCTGAAATCACCCATTCTTTTCCTACAGAAACGATCATTATTATAATAATCCAAATCACAACTCCCTCATCACAATCCTTCTTGGCAGCCCAAGATTATGCAAAGACCACCTCAACAACAGCCACTCATGCTACCTAGCCCAAATCTCGAACCTCCCAAGCCCAAACTAGAAGAACTGATACAACAACTGATAAAGCAACAAAAGAAATTGAATTCTAGGATTGAGCAACTAGCCACTCATAACAAACTGTTGGAAAACCAAATAGCATTATAAGCAAATGCTGCAACCTCACAACCCACACTTTATCAGGGCAGGCAAAACCAAACTCTAAAGAGCAAATTCAAGTTGTTACACTAAGAAGTTGTAAGAACTTTCCACCAAGACAACTAGCTACATAAACTGATCATACACCAGAGAAATCAGAAGATCAAAATGCCCAAGATTAGTCTAAAAAAGAGGAACAACTTGAACCTGCTATACAACATCAAACCCCAACTCCATTTGAACAACCAATTGACTACCATCTACCCTGCACAAAGTTCTGCCTTTCCCTCAAAGAATGCTAAAAGCACAAGAATAACAATAGTTTGGCAGATTCATAGAGATATTGAAGAAGCTACAGATCAGCATACCATTTGTTGAAGCAATTCAACAGATGCCTTCCTATGCAAAATTCCTAAAAGATATTTTATCAAAGAAGAGGGGACTGGATATCAAGGAGATTGTATCTCTGGCAGAGAATGCTAGTGCAGTGATCTTGAACAAACTACCACCCAAACTAAAGAACCCTAGAAGTTCTCTACTCGTGATGTTGGACACTTACAAATTAGAAAAGCACTTTGTGATCTGGGAGCTAGTGTGAGTGTCACACCTTCCTCCATGTGTGACAAACTCAACGTTGGAGAGCCAAAGCCTACCAATATGATACATCAATTGCCTGACAGATCAGTGAAGCATCCCAGAGGAATCCTTGAAGACGTACCAATTCGAGTTTGAAAATTCTTTATCCCTGTAGATTTTGCAGTCTTAGACATGCCTGAAGACTCAAACACCCCCATAATCCTTGGAAGGCCTTTCATTGCCACTGCTGGAGCTTTCATTGACATAAGGAGTGGCACACTATCATTTCAAGTAGGATGACAAAATCGAATTCAATTTAACCAAGAAAATGAAGAATCCAGCTAGAGATTTGTTTTATGAAGATTATGCCGTTATTGAAGAAGTAGTGCAAGAAGTATCAGCAATAACTCTTGTGCAAAAGCATGAACAAGATCTAGAAGACACTAAAGACTCTAAATAGCCTAAAGTTGTAGTCGATCAGCAAGCACTATTAGATTCAGAAAATTCAAGAACAGGTTGTGAAGGAAAAAATCAGTCACACCCGCTAGAATCGGCTATCACAACCCTACTAAGTTAATCAAGTGGAGTATCAGTCACTCCGACTGAAACACCTCCAACCAAGTCAGCACCTAAGCTTGAACTGAAGCCACTTCCATCCACATTGAAGTATGAATTCCTTGGACAAGACTCCACCTATCATATAATTGTTAGTTCTGTTCTATCTAAGTATTAACTTGATAAGTTGCTGGAAGTAATCAGAACCCATTGAAAAGCCATTGATTATTCAATCAATGACATCAAGGGAATCAGTTCATCACTACGTATGCACATAATTTCACATAAAGAAGATCACTACCCAGCAGTTGAGGCACAAAGAAGACTGAATCCTAACCTCAAGGAAGTTGTCAAGAAGGAGGTTTTGAAATTGTTGACCGCTGGGCTCATCCACCCTATTTCAGACAGCAAATGCATGAGTCCAATCCAAGTAGTCCCGAAGATAGGAGGTACCACCGTCATCAAGAACGAGAAAGGAGAACTCATCCCCATCCAAGTGATCACTGGTTGGAGGATGTGCGTTGACTATCGGAAATTGAACAAGTCGACGAGAAAAGATCACTTTCCATTACCATTTATTAATCAGATGCTTGGGCGCCTGGCTAAGCACAAGTAATTTTGTTACTTGGATGGATAATCAGGTTTCCTGCAAATCCCCATACACCTTGCCGACCAAGAGAAGATGACCTTCATATGTTCATATGGAACCTATGCATATAGAAGAATGTCATTTGGTTTATGAAATGCATCATCCACCTTTCAAAGGTGTATGGTGTCCATTTTCTTAGAATTCATCGAAGATATAATGAAAGTTTTTATGGATGATTTTTTCAGTGTATGGGTCATCATTTGAAAACTTCTGTGTAATCTGAAAAAGGTTCTGCAGAGGTGTGAAGAGGTGAATCTAGTGCTGAATTGGGAGAAGTGTCACTTCATAGTAACTCAAGGAGTTGTGCTCGAGCATATAGTTTTAGAGAAAGATATTGAAGTCGACAAAGCGAAAATAAAAGTAATTGAGAAGTTGCCCACCACCTTCAATGTGAAGGGAATAAAAGCTTCCTAGGACATGCTGGCTTTTATCGAAGGTTTATAAGAGAATTTTCCATAATAGCTAAGCCATTGACAGATCTACTACATAAGGATGCTGAGTTGTCATTGTCTAGAAGCATTAACCAAGGTCAAAGAAGCACTTGTTTCAGCTCCTATATTGCAATTGTCCGATTGGAGTCTACCCTTCGAGATCATGTTTGATGCCAACGACAATGCTATAGGAGCTATCCCTTGACAAAAGAAAGACAACAACATCACTGTCATCTATTATGCTAGTAGAATTTGGGATCTTGTACAGTAAAACTATACCACGACCGAGAAGGATGTAGGATCTAGATGGCACCAAGAGGGGGGGGGGGTGAATTGGTGTATTAAACTTTTTGACTATTTCTAAAATGATTAGTTATATAAGTGGAAGCATACATATGCAAATATAATCAAGAAAAAGAAACAAGAAACAAACAAGCAAACAAATAGTGGTTTGTTGACAAGGTTCGACCGAACTCCTGGCCAACGTCCCCGCTCCGGTCTTCTC